>JACCGJ010015004.1:0-17911 GCA_013407085.1 Atriophallophorus winterbourni | reverse complement strand
TTGCAGCAAAAGCTCGTACGAACAATTTTAATGACAATTTATATTTAAAGCTTAAAATCGTATATGTCAAATCATACATTATACTATAATCAAGCGTGACCAGTTTTCATTTGCTTTCACTCATGCGGTTAAATTCTCGAACTCTCGCATTAACAATGTGTATCGAACGACAGATTCGGGAAAATCGTCACCCGAAACATTTGGTCGAAGAAATGATTTGATTTGGATTCGAATGGCAAAGTTAAACCGGAAACATGTAATCATATATATTACCAATTTTCATCCCAGTAAAATCATTAAACAGACAGAACGTCTTACCACAGATTCATCACCATGATCCGATACGATGTTTCGGTATTCGGATGTTGTTCCTGGAGAGGTTGGAAATAAGTCAGTGTGTATGGACCAGTGTGGTGTTGGTGCGGTTGCTTTGAAATCGGTGTAGCCAGCATCCCATCAAACGATTCCAACACAATACGAAGCCTTTCCGCGGTAGCTTGATGCATGAATCATTTAGATGCCATTATGAAGCAATTGTGAAAACCAAGAAAGTCATGGAGTGGTGAAATTTAACTGATCAATTGACAAATTAATTTTGATGAGTATAAAACATTAGTGCAATCTTTCAATATTTGAATTTTGGATATCGTAGCAGTTAGATATAATTTTGGATAAAAAATGATTACCTAATTTCCAGCAATTGAACGCAAGTTAAAGTTACACTTTACGCATCAAATCGAAGTCCTATTAAGTGATTACGCCTCTTGTGAACCATTAAATAATTTGAAGTGTAAACGGCAAATACATTCTACTTAATAGTGTTGAATTGGTGAAAGATTTCATTGTGAATAACGGTGCAATGTTTTTAACTTAGTTATATTAATAATGATTAGGCTGTTGATCTCATCCAGCTAGAGGAACGGAAAACTATTGCAATTTATCAATGCAGTTTTTGATATGAAAAGTGTAAAATATATCAAGTAGAAAAGTTTACAGGTTCATCATCTGATTCAATGATCCAATTTCTTTTTCGATGTAAAGTATTATATTAATAACGAAAATTTCTTGGGTGCGTTAATAATATGTTTATATAACAACAATACAATGAGCTCAACCTATTTAATTTTTTCAATAAAATTATTAAATAAAGTCATCATACAAAATGTGACCAGTCAAAACATAAATCTTACATTTGATGCACGTTTCGTAAATCAGCCCAGTTTCGCAGACCAAAAACAGGTCGCAGCGATGTTCTCCGACGCTGGTAGGCACGAAATTCACATCAACCTTCACTGGACAGTTTGCTCGCAAAATAAATGCGGACAGTAGAATTTCGAAGCAATCGATTACTTTTGCATCTTCGAGTAGACGCGACTCCCAAATATCCTGACAAGATTTGCACATGGTTAAGACTTCCGAATGTTGTCAAAATAATGAGAAGGTGATGAAATTTTAATAATCTCAAAAGACGTAATTTTTACTTAAAATGCTCCGTCGATAGAGTTACTTGTGTGGCTAGTAGATTTCACTGGGAATTCGCACCGTGTAAAAACTGTACTCATTCAATTTTTTATTTAAGATCAAGAAGCGTCTCTCCGAAGCGCGGGAATATCTATGAAACACAATCGTTGACAATAGCTACGAAATTCCCGATGATTCTAACCGTCTATTGTTTGTTAAAGTGAATTTACAAGAACGACTCCAATGGAAGGAAAGTTTGTAATGAATTAATGAAAGCGGTTTTGGTGATGGTTTGATGCTTGTGTAGAAGCAAAGCCAACCAAAGCGTGTCATTACGAACAGTGACCTGTTTTAAAGTGTATTCAATCAGCCAATCATGGGTTGACACTGAGATATACAAACCATTGTACTTACTTACTTAGTTAAGCTAGACAAGCTAGATTATTGATGCATTCTCCTGCTTGCTGTGTAAACATTTATTGTTTTTGGCTAAGTGAAAGTGCGATCAACATCCACTGACTGGTAGTCCTTATTGCGTAAATCTTATGTACAGTAATAATTAACCAGTTCAGAACTGTACGCCAGAATGTCCGATAATCGTCTTCAATACAAATCGATGATTGTATTTTGTACCAGCATTTGATATCTCAACCTCGCCCAAATTAGCTCGATTCATATAAGATTTATTTTATACCAACCAGATCCACGCTTTGACGTGTGTCCACAACCTATTTCATGAGTGCTGATTGATGAATCAGTAAATAATATTCAACAGAACCAATGGATTTCCTTTCGAGTAGCATCTAATACAGTTAACAAGGTGAATAAGATGAATTTTTAGACAATATGACCTTCGGTTCTACAGCGGTTAGATGTTATTAGGAATGAAACCTAATAAGCACATGGATTACAAAAATAAGGTGATCCGTTAGCCACATTGGTGGTGTCTACACATATTGAAAAAATAAGTTACATAGCACGCAAGGTAGTGCATCATTTGATGCTCATCTTGGCTGTCTATCCGTATTAATTCATCAGTGCATTTTTCAAGATTATCCATAGAAATGCACTCTACAATAGAAGCATCTTCGTAACGACAGGATAGCTCTGAGCGATTCATTGCAAACTTAACTTTCGTTGTAATAGCATGCCCCTTGGTCTCAAACACATTTCAGTTTGATACCAATATAATAGTTTTATAGCATTTATTTCCCATTACATTCCGGCGAATGGCTGAATTGCTCAATCAAGCGTTGAGATCTTTGTAAATCATATTTTTCATTTTATTCGTCTGAGTAAATCACTACTAACGGGAGAAATAAAAATATCGGTTGAAATTCGGTTTACTTCAAATCGTTTCTTTTGCTGACTTCGTTCTGGTTTACAACTGATTTTATTATCCTAGCGTAGATTGTGATTTAGAATCGCATATATTATAAAATTGATCGTAAACAGAGTCGTGAACGGATTGGTCATCTTGTATGCCTCTGTGGAGGTCCAAAGTGCTAAAGCGATGAGCGTTAATCACTAGCTTTCGAATGATATACAGAACACTATACTCCGGTACAATACAAAAGCAAGATGTGTCAAAAATACCGACGAAGACAATTCCAAATTCGTAATATTTAAGGTTTCTGATTGATTACATTAAAACGGTTCAACCGTCAACATCATCGGAAGTATGAGAAGATGGACAACGTCAGTCACAATCGAACGATGTGCAATTCGCAAATGTCTATCAAACAAGCCTTCTGGGTGAGGGCTTCAAGTGTGCCGTTTGGCGCGAAATCGACTGCCAAATCAGATCGAAGTGACAATCGGGATAGACATGTTGAGAATCAGTGTTGTCATTGTTCGTTTTGCCCATATAAGATAGGCGTGTGGTTCATTACTTGTCTTGTGCGTAAGAAACGAGTTTCACCAATCGGCTTCTCTTGTGTTTTGGGATTCGTGGGTGAACACTATTAGTGTTGGACAGGTTGGTCGAGACCATCGATGCGCGTGATTGCAACGCAGGGTGTTACGATGTTATTGTTGGACCGATGAAATAGAAATGTGATAACTGGCCAGATGTTCCTCGCCTGCCAATCGTTGACTTGAATTGACCTGACGTAATCATTTCCACTCTCTCTACTCGCTACACTATTTTCTATTCGGTCCTAAATATTACTCAATTAGATTTCACTAACACCAGCCTTTTTAGTCCCATAAAAGTTTACTTAAAGTGCACTTATATGGTATAAAAACTTAACACCGTACTCAGAGCTACCGATATTGAACGTTTTGTTATTCATGACTGTACACCACATACATCAAAATACTGCAACCCATGTTCCTTGAATTGTTGATACTCTGCTCGACTGAGAAGTAGAAATCGATATTCCGACGTGAAGTTTTTGTTTTCGGCTTTGAACATAAACTGACCAGTCTCACGTTCTCCAATTAGACAGGCCGGAATTTGAAGTATCTTCGGTACTTGAAAAACAATAATACCAACCTTCACTACCATCATTATCAAATGATTATTTAAAATTTATAAAGCTTATTATTAAACAGGAAAACATATTCCAAGCCTGAACGTGAAAATGAAGACATTCACCCTTTTGGCAACACAAAGTGTAAAGCATGGTTTGGAAACATAGAGGTTGATCTTTAGGATAGTCCTAGGTACTCAGACTTCTGGTAATAGATATATCAGAAAGTCGCTGTGATCCATGGACTTGTACCTTGATGAACGGAAGCTATGGTAATGCAATGAGAAAGAAGCTGCGGAAAACTTACACGTTTGCTAAGTCAAGCGGGGATGTTCTGTGTCTTAAGAAAACTCTTTAAGGTATTACTAAGACAGCTCTTAAGTGGAACCTATTGAGTAAGACTGAAGTGTGAAGTAAACAATAATTAAGTTGGGAAAAATCTGATGATTAGAAATTAATCTAGTTGATACATTATTTTCGAATCTTCGTTTCAGATAACACAAGAATACTTAAATCGTAATTTGCTGGACCGTCTAAAATGTATCAAATATGGTAACACAAACGGCAACACAATGTATAATGTTGTTCAGATCTCCTCACTTATAGTTCAAAACCATTCGGCAGTTTGTCTTCCCTGAGTGGCGACAGCACGTTTTAGGTTCATTGAGTGTTGAAACAAAAGAAAAGTGGTATCCAAAGATATACTTGTTGTATATTGTTTACGACGTCTCACGATGATCAAACGTAGAAAGATATTTTGATTCCCACTCAAAATTCGACACGTAATTAACTGACAATTTATTAATTGTTATTAATCGGATCAATTTCGTATCATGGCCGATGTTTACCGGAAAACTCCATTCAAACATTCTACTCGATGACATCATACTAAGAGCTTCGTCTTCATTGCATTTACCAGCATAACCATTATATTACTTTAACGAACGTTTATGTCTCAAAGCTCATTTATTCCATTGGCCTCAAGATATATTTTTCGAATAGCATGTTTTTTATTAAACAAGTATATATCATTAGAATCATATGTATAAGTTCCGCTGTTATCTCCTGATTCACATGTTCTTAATTAATGACCATAAATCCAAAATTGCAATAAATGTTTTGAAAATTTTAATTTTTCTCTATTTACGCACAGATTTGCTAGCGTGACACATATCTGAAACCTATACATAATCCACTTTGTTTGGAACCTGAGAACATTGTAGACAGAACCATTTCTTTACAAATTATTTTCGACGTATGATTATTTCACACATTAAAAATGCACAATGAACGATGAATAAAACGATTTTGATATCCGCAATCTGTTTAAAGTGAAAAATGTCCAAAAAATCCCCAATTTTATACACAGTTAGGGAAGTTGCCGCTCACATTGCAAATTACCTTTTAACTCAGGAGATATTCTATTGGCTAGCAGGGGTACAACGAGTGCTGCTTGCTGACCTCGATAATTGACCGTCAATTCATCGCTAAACGGGCCGTTAGAATCGGGTGTGAACCGAACCGAAATTTTGCACTCCATGCCCGGCGCTAATAGGTCGGTTCCATCCACGGGAAGTTTGGCTGAAAGTTGAATGCGTTAATTGTTCACGACTCGTAATGCATGAATCGGAATTATATATAATCTTAACACGAACAGAACATTCTCATCCTCATACGACTGCGCCGACTACGGTGACTTGGCTACACTTACAGAATAGACAATAGTCGTATTCCGAAAGATCTACTCTACTTTACCGCATTTGCGGTAAAAAGACGCTTGCAAAAGAGATATGAAATCTCTTGGCATTGACCCAGCGAGTTGGGAAGGACATGCTCTTGACCGCTTATTTTGGCGGCATTGTGTAAAGCGTCCAATGCAAGCTGTGGAAGAGCATATACAGCTCTTGGTTGCGCAAATCAGATCGCGTGAAACTGATCGATTGACCGAGTATGGACTATCGCTGTGAGCAACGCGGGAGAGATTGTTCGTCCAGAATCGGACTGTTTACTCATTCGAAAATTTGTGCAGCATGAAAAAATCATGCGACATCCATGGTCGACATCGACCGAATGGACCCAACAATAACAACAGCACAAACCAAAGCTTCTAGAAGATATCGATGTAGTAAACACGTATCGTTACTCTTGCTGGAATCATGTTCAATACTGAATGAAATTCAGTGTTGAAAAAATGTTCGAAAACTTGAAAAAAATACCGCGCAAAAATTCATATTGATTCTCCTAAACCATTTATGATAGCCGTAGTTGAGTATTTAGGTAATTGAAACAATGCAGTAATTTCAATATTAAATTGTCACAAACAATAGGGTCAATAGGGTCAATGGTCGAAAGTTTAAAAAGGTTACACTGAACAATTCGCGAAAACACTTTATTTACATAACGCAGCTTCGATCCTTACGTTGCACATGACACTATCAGAACCTGTCTGAAAAGAAAAATGATAAAATGTGAGCATACACAGAGTATTTCATTTCTCATTCGTACAACCACAGAAATTTCAATCTCAAGAAACCCACATCGCCGCATTTATTTGATGAGCTTGACATGGAGAAACTGAGCGTGGAGTGGTTATACAAAGATTTCGGGTACCAGCAAATGATTGAACATATTGCATCCTGCAATTAACTGGAAATCATTTGCTTATTCTCACATTTGCGTTAGCAATTATTATTGTTTTCGTGTTTGGACTACTTATGAGTAACAAACCCTTCGAAAAATCTATTAATTCGATCACGTCATTGTCATTCGTACAGCATTACAACAGCAGCAAGGACAAGATACTGAACTGCCATACATCCAAAAAATGGAAAAGGACGAGAACTGAACAGCTACTGAATCGATATAAATTAAGCACAAACAAACTGATATTATGTGCTTACACCACGAATTGAACAGTTATTCAATCAAGTCCAGTAAACGAGTTGATCGACATCAGCATAGAAATGTCAATGTAGTTTTCAATGCCATACATAATACCGAAATTTTCTTAACCCTTCTCTTGACAATATACAAGATTAGGCAAACATTCCAAAAATATATTTAATACAAGAGCACCATTGAAAACTATTTCGAGACAAATCCTTTTAATGAATTTATACTTTTACTTTCGTCAAATGATTTGTGATCGTAGGATATTGCTTTATCAGCAGTATCATAAGAGCTCAAAGTGATAAAGGATTACAATCGAAATTTCTAAATAATAAGCGAACACAAAAATTTCAAATATTTTCCAAAACTAATTCGAGTTAATAAATTGAAAGATAAATGATAACTCGGAAAAAACGTGTATATTTAATTCTTGAGAATTTCGCGCAATGCATTCATATTGAAGTATATTAATATATGGAGATTTCATTAAAGTTGTTTACTTACTTCTTATGAGTTTGAATTGTTGTATTCTTGGTGGTTTGATGAAAATTTGTCGCGTTATCGCTGAATCGTTTCTGATGGTGACAGTCATCTGAAATTAAATAATTGAAAATAGATGAATAATTTCAACAGTGTTAAAAGTATTGTAATCCGTTTTTCACACAATATTTCAAAAAATCGGCGAACGCAAATTGCTTAAGCGAAGATGCTTGACGAACTTCACTGATTTATTTATTCAGCAAAACCAATTTGGCTTTTGTTTTTATTCATCGCCTAACTAGAAGGAGATGGTGCGCAAACATTGGCGGTATTGACAGTAATAACTTATCACTTTAATTACGCGGGATTATACGGTAAAACCGAGTGAAGCAACTGGAAAGACAGGTGAAAGATAAGTATCAAATATTCTTTGTTTTTCACATATCCGAAGATATTCATCCTGCAATTGTGCCACATTTATTCTTTATATGTTAGAAAAACAATTGCTCGAAGCTAACTGTATGGGTGCTATGATGACATATTCAAGGTAATTCAAGGTTTTAAATGGTCTAAAATGTTGTCAGGTAAAGAACAATCAATTGATGGTAAGGGACGGTTCTGCGGTATGTAATATTTTGTAAAATAGGATAAGGCCTGCTTTGATTCGTCGATAGGGGAAGTCGGAGAAATTCAGTAGAGCTATCCTTTCTTTATAAGGCTTGTTTCGATGCTGAAATCTAGTTTTGTTGAGCGGTGATAGATTCACTGCATAAGTTCCATATCCTTCTTGAGTCGCGGAGAACATGACTGCACACCGTATTTTATGACAGTTCTCAAGATTGTATTCATGATCCTTGGGAATATCTTAGGCGAAAATTTCCCAAATATTCGTTTGAGTAGATTGAGGACAAATGTGGCTTTTTAAAAGGCAGTGTTAGTTTGATCGAAGTTTTTTGAACTGGAACGTTGTGTCGTTACATTTATTTCACTCAAGGCAACCGTGGTTGAAATGGTTTGATTTGGGATGTAAATTGCATGTTCTTTCGGGCTGAATACAGATGAAGTATTTGGGGGTGAGCTTTTCTTGGAATTACATCTTATCTTGGATGACAAATTTGTTTACTTTGTTTCCCAGGTCTCTGATGATGGGTTTTGCCAACGGTGTCGCCAGCAATGTTTCGTACCTTTAACCACTTACGAGTTAGAGTTCTTAGTTTAAATTCGAGGATTTTTTTGAGTTCCTGAGGACAAATTCGTAGCTTACTTTTATTGAACTTTTGAGATTAGATATTAGCCATACCAAAAACTCTTGTATGTTGCTGGTTTCCGGTTGGTAGAAAATCGTGTTTATAAGAGCATCACTCAAAGCCATAACGTTGATCAGTCTAACAGTTTTACGGGCATCATCTCGAGTGAGGCCAGATTTTGAGTTTCCTGTACAGACGGTGTGCAATAACCTACTTCCAAGACAGTCTTTGCCGTAACACGATTTCTAGATCCGTGAACTCACGGCATAGAAGGGTTTTGATGTGATATAGAGCTACTCCTCCTCCTCCTCTCGTTCCACAGTCATGGCGAATAAGTGACATTCTGGGTAATTGAGGTTCGCTATTTGTTTGGTGAGTCTGTTGCCACGTTTCCGTTAAGGAGGTGATTCCTGATGAACATTTTAGAAAACCTGCACGTAGTTCACCGATTTAGTTTCCCAGACATTGTGCGTTGGTGTAGAGGCATTTCATAGTAGTTTTTCTCAACAAGGATGGGTTGTGGGAAAGGAGGCTATCGGAGTGCAGAATATCTGTTTGGCCGAACGCTCACAAGTAAGCCTGCTCGTTTGGAGGTTGTACTGATAAAATACTGTGATCTATAGTGTCGGCTGCATTTGTTTCTGACACGTTAACTACTGATTGACTTGGTGATGCTTCTATTGGACTTTAAGGTTCATCTATCTTTCCAATATGGAGTTTCGATGCGCTTATTCTAATTTCTCGTGGCATTAGTCTGCGGCCATTTTCCCAACGAGATTTCACAGTGTTCAACATATCTTTACGCAAGAACGTTATTTTAAAGGGCTCAATAATAATGCCCTTATAAATTTTAGATTTGTGGGAGCAGAACATGTCCGTCACATCTACATCATGCAAGCGAAGTATGTCACTGAGGAATCTCCACCGTAGCTGATCGTGTTTGCGCTGCATGAGCATGTATGCGACATTTGCACTGAACAAATAAGAGTTTAGAAATACGTCTTCCATCTCTCTCTGGTTTTTAAGAGTTATCCTGATTAAACGCGGTTCATCAAGATGAGGAGAACTGCGGTACCGACTTAAACGGGTTGTTGTTTCAGGCAGTATCGAGCTCATACCCATCGTTGAGCATAGATGATACCATTGTTTACTGTCGTGAATTCGTCTATTTGAGAAAATGATCTAAACTTGATCGACACTGGTGAACAGCGTTCCGAAATTTCATCATATAATCAATAAAACGTTTTGAAAATTTATGTAGGTATTATACGAAAATTATGCCCAATATTGCTATATCTATACTGGAGGATATTATACAGATGCTAGAAAAACAGCTAATTTATGTTATTCTAATATGCTAGATGTTTCTGATTTTGAACCATAATCAAGACACATCGAGAAATAATATTGAATCTTAGTGCAAATCTTGAAAAATACAATTTCAAATGCTTCAAATTTAACGCAGGATGTATTTAGTTATAGAACAACCGCAATTTTCGTAAGCCACTTACGTGATAGGATTTTCCGGGCTCATAATCTTCAAATTTTAGAAAGTTTGGATTCGCGGAGAGACTTCCCGCTGGTGGCTTTTCAGTCATCTTCAAGTTTATGCTGGACACCTTTATTCAGATAATCAATAAATCGATTGGAAAAAGAATGAAAAATATTGGATAGTAAACATATTTATTAAACGTTTTACTCACTTTGGGTTTCGATGAGTTAGTTTTTCGATGAGTAACTCGCGTTTTTCGTTTGATGCCTTCGGAAGATTCATCATTTATTTTCGAATTTTCATTTGCAACTAGAGAAACTATTGCAATTCGAACATGTTTTCATATTACTTTGATAATAACAACAATCGTAACTTTTAACATCATTAGATGTGAAACCACGAAACCAAATCAAACTTGGAATAAGGATAACAGAGAAAAACATTTTTTCTGATACCGAAGAGATATTTTGATTAGCTTATTAATTATACATAAGTGGTGAATGGGTTGAATTTACTGGTGAGAATATTCAGGAATTTTAAGCTGATACAATCAATAAATTGTAGATAGGTTCACAGTTTCCGAACTTCAATCAAAGTGAAATAATACAATGACGTTAACAAATCTCTTCAATGTGCTTTAACGTAGGAACAAACATTTCCATTATTTTATGTAAGCGATGGAATTCCTTGTCGGTATTTCTCATTATGCGTAATAAATTAAAAATAGATCTGAGCAATTTCAAACAATAAACAAAATGAATGTCACGCGTTGTTACTTAAGATTGTCTGCTCGATATGGATGTTGGTCAAGGTAATGAAATATCACGAGCTAGTCGTTTTTGGACGCATAAATTTGGTCTAAATTTATTTATTGCAATTGCCTCAGCTGTCCGCAAGATTTTCTACCCAACTCTGTGACACAGGTTGCGAGGAAACTCGGTAACGACTGAGAATGCATTTTCAGCCTTTACTCGATTCCCGTGTCAATCAAATGAGTTAGAATCGACCTATTTACCTCATTAGAAGAGCTTTTGCCTAACGAAATATGGTGATGTTCAGACATTCGCTTTGCCAGTTTCCGTTTCATACAGCCAGTTTATCATGCTCCACGGGAACAGGTAAATTGATAAATACACAGTGAGATTGCCCGACGTGTTAGCTGGTCTTTAAGCTGCTGAATGATTATTGGTTTGTTAGTGAAGGCTGTTTTAGCTCTTCCAGAGGTGAAAGTTCTTTTCACTATTTGTTCGAGCTTGCGCGTCAAGGAGTCTCTCCAGGCGTCGTCTTTATTTTGAAGCTGAAGATATAAAGTTTTCTTCGAAACTGTTGGTGCGTTTATTCATTTTGACATTGGGCGCATATGCCGTTAAATGAAACATGATGCATAGCCATTTTTGTTTAACAAATTGCGTATCAACGTAAGTTCCTCATCCAAATTTTCTTCGGAGCAAATTTGAGTTGCCCGCGTGAATAGGTTAGGCAACAATTTCCGTTTAATCTTCGTTTGAACGGCAATCATGAAATTTGTATATCTATATTTTCTTACACATGTATTGTAAAGCTTGATGAGTTATACCGAAAAAGAATTCCTTCGCTAACAACAAATGTTTTACTGAAAAATATGGGGATGTTTAGTCAAATTTCCATTACCGATAAGTGAAGGAATCACGTTCGACTTGAGATAATCTAAAATGCAATTAGCAAGGAATGCATATAAAATATTCACAGGTTTATAAACTTTCTCATGCGGACACCTCGGCTACAAAGCCTTCAATATGATTCAATTGCAATTAGGTATTACAACAACATAATTGCGTAAATTCTTCTTACGCAGTATGGTGTAATTTACTTTCATGCAGATATTCTGAATGTTGATGAAAAGATTTAAATTTTCTGCAATATGATACCAAGGGCAGCAATGCTCATGAATAATTCATCATTATTATAAGGGGAGCGTTGCACATGTAGGAACTAACAATTGCTTAACTGCCATACAAAATTTACAGGATAGAAATCCTAAAAATATGTGGATCTGTGAGGTCTTCAATGAAAATTAAGCACGGAAAGCAGATGTTGCTGGCTCCTTCTCGACGGGTCGGGCATATGACGCTACTCAAATGTGCCAGTCTGGAGAAACATTCATGAAGGCTTAATCGCGATCGGTCTAACGGTGACCGTAGCTCAGGCCGTAAGGCCTGAGACTACAATAATGAAGGTCCTGGGTTCAAATCAGACATGAGACAGGATATGCACTGGTGATGAACTCAAATAAGAGCGAAACTCGGGTGCTTCCAAAGTGGACCGTTGTGATAAACTTTGTGAATATTTCGAAGGACTTGGTACTGATGAGTAGTCGCAAATAATAATAAACTAATTCTCCAAACACTGAAACACGGACATACTAGGATGAGTTGGTGACACCTAGAATGAAACAAGCAAATAAGCAACCGTTATGAGAGAGAAGTTAGGCTGCGTCAACATGAGATCATCTCTGCGATTTTCATCGACACTCATCGCGATATATTTTAACAATTTCAAAGAAAATGGCTAGCTGCGTTATAAAGTAGATATTATTGCCCAGGAAAATTTGAACTGAACTTTAACTGAAGAACAGTAGAAAGCTGTGCACCATAAGGTTTTATTACTCATTGATTTTGTAAATGAGATCACATGTGTCCACAGTCACCTTATACGCGAATTTTGATGATATACTGATATTATGTAAGCTCATTTCATCGCACTACCATGAAAATCTACAAGAAGGAACCCTCATTAACACTTATATCGAAGACGAGGTGAATGCACAACCAGCTAACTATAACAAGAAGTGCTTTTATCATTCCGATTTGAAATCCCAGGAGCATATTCTGTCACTAGCTCGTCTCCCAATCTGAATCTAAAAAAATCATTTTACACAAGAGAAAGAATTATGTTCAGAAATGCTCATTTGCATGCATTTCAATCACATACCCCACGACCGGTTTCGTGCTGTTTCGCACTTTTCCGGTAGGGCAGTAGGCTCAGGATCGGAATGCGCTTCAACATATGTAGATAGTGTTTAAACCCATAATCATGAACACAAATGCTCTCTTGCATGCATCTTCATCACACATACCACAAATACAGAATTGTGCTTTTGGCCCTAACATGCCTTTTGCTTTGTGAAAGTAGCTTAAATAGTTAAACGAGTCATCTTTGCTTTCGTTAAGGAATTCGAACGTGTTAAACATGACTTTTGTTATTTGAAATAGATTTTTCATTACTCTAGGCAATTCTAAATCGAGATATTCTTTGAAAAAGGCTCTACTGTGTTCTGCTCAATTTTCTAACAAATTGGCGTCAACCGCTCGGCTCTGATATTAACACACGCCGATGCCTCATATTCATCAATAACATCGATCAAAACATCGAATCGCTATACTTTCATTTTATAAATTTTAAATTTCTTACTAGAGTGCTTGTAACAACTGTGTTTTACTGGACCTTAAAGTTTTGAACCATATGCTTTTTCCGTTTTGGTTAGCGTAATAAAATCCTCATTTTTTGTGCGTTTTATCATTCCTTCGTTGGACGTTATTGTATTAGTCAGTCTACTACATGATCATATTCTCAGAATCTAGCCCAACTTGTTGCATAAACGTTTAGACTCGAGTACTGCTACTAAATGTTTCCCTCGGAAAGATGGCACTAAAAACTTGTCAATGTAAATCTTTGAATGTCATTTGGATATTTTAAAAATCTCCTTGATTCTCTCCTCAATATATCTCCTAATCAGAGCAAAAGAGAAACACATTGAAAACCATCAAATATCTATGTTCGTAATGCATTGCTAAATTCACACACTTTAATGACTGCAAGTTCTCTTTCAGCAGTATATAGATTCCGCTTTCGATCTTAACTAATTTTTCACAAATTGTCGATTAAGAAGAATCAAAATTCTTTATTAAAATTAATTTAAATTTATCGGGCAAGTTAATGATGGGTAGCACGGTTCCATGTTGAATCCATACCTTTAAGGGTGAATGTGGCTGGCTGGAAAAAACCTTGAGGTTTGGTCTTTTTAGATTTTCCAACAATCTACACGCGACATGCATTTTTTAAAATAACTCTACAGTTGAAATAAATTAATAATATAATGAACTTTGGTTATAAAATATAAATAATTGAAGAAAATTGTGCAATATTCATATTGCTAACCAAAATGTCAATTGCTGAAAAATATTATCTATCTGTTACGACACTGATCATATTGAAACTCAATTATGGGCTTGTAAGAACATTGTTTTACTGTATCTAACAATTGAACATGATATAGATTCCCCGTTGATTCGTGTTCCGTGTTGGCTTCCGCTGTACCTTTATGCGCCTTTGGCTACCGCGACAAATCTTCCATCTCCTGTGCCTTTTATCCAACATTCTTAGGGACATTATTGTAGTGTTCAGTCTACTACAAATTGGTGAGCCCGACGTGATGCACGAATCCTTCGTGTACTAAAATTGATGAGCCCAATATCCACGCACACTTCGCGAATTTTTTTCCGGTACGTCATTTTTTTTCCCGATTCTCATCGGCGTTATTTCAGGTTAATATTTTTATCTTCTTTCACCACGTATTGCATCAGCACGCCATATGCGTCACCTAACTACACTTGTTGATCGATTCACAAGTAGGGTTAGAACAAAATCTACAGGGCAGACAGTTAACCTTGTTTACTGTTTATTACCCCCTCGTTAATCAATAAACGGATCGTCCGGTAGGTACTCTCCTAGAGAGGCTGCGCACCAGGATTTTGTCAGTCATTTCAAGACCGACAAACGATATCTCTCAGGTGCCACAATTCCTATCTTCACAGCGTGTGTGCTAAACTTTCCACACTCCATCGACCTCAGCGAAATCGCTGCAGTGCAAGCTACCGATGCCTTCATCGCACAGCTCATGGACGCCTATTCTTCTATAACACCTTTTCCCTTGCCTGATGGCTCACGCGATATCATTTGCGCCTTATCACAAAGCGCTTTCCGACTACAAAACTTGTCTGCGTTTAGACGGCGCATTAGTCATTTCATACGCAATCTTTCCCATCCTGGCATTCGTGCTTGCGTTACGTTTGTTACGGAAAAATTCGTATGGCCGGAAGCCAGTGGGTACGTTCAGCATGACACTTTCATGGCAACCACACCATATTTGATAATAATCACGTGTACATCAAGTTTTTACCCACAATCCGCCATCTTTACAGCAAGTAAGCGACTGGACCGGCACATTTGCCAATTCTGTAGTGGGTATTTAACACATTATTATTGCTTGGCATATCCCGTGCATGCTTTTTTAACTTCTTCAATATAACTCGGTCGTAGCCATAAACCCATACACCAGAGTATTTTTTCTTCTCACTTTTCAGCTACACATGCACCTCCCTCTGTATAAATCCTGGCACGCACCACCCGCGGATCACCAACGCTTGCCGCCATCCTATCCGGAAGCCCCAACCATGAGCACTCACTGTCCAGCACGACATCCATCAGATAAGGTCCGTACCAGCCAGACTACACGCCACTCAGCTTTCTCCAGGCGAGACCGTTTGCCAACAACCCTGGGGTGCAGGAACTTCTCAGCACAGACTGTTTTCGAAGCATCTGGTTCTTCGTTGTCAAGACTACAGATGTGCCTACATCTGCTCCTACTGGGTTCATACTAAGACCATGTCAGACGGGCGATTCCCGCTAGCAGCACGTTCACCCCATTAGATTCGGCCCCGGCAGCACGTTTACTTTATGTGAAACGTGACTCGTCTTAGTACTTATCGGTTTTTCATGTATCCTACCCTGTTTACCACCGACAATCGACCCACGCAGATCAAGTGCCTTGGCTGACTTCGAAGAGACTGGTTGCTGGAAGACTATGTTCCAACGTGAAACGACCTGACACCGCTTGGCCCGTTCAAATGTTAATTCCTGATCAGAAGTCTACTCTCCCCAAATTTCTTGAAAGGGGACTGTGCAACAACATTGTTTTACTTTATCTAAAAATTGACTTTGATATACACTTTCCGTTGATTCGTGTTCCGTGATTGCTTTCGCTGTACCTCCGTGCACCTTTTGGCTACCGCGATAAATCTCCCATCTCCTGTTTCTTTTCTCTAACATTCTTGGGGACATTATTGTAGTGTTCAGTCTACTACAGGCTTTGAAAACTTTATATTAAAAATGTAATAATGGAATCATTTACAGAAAGTCAGATGAAAAATGGAAGTTTAATTTAAAATTTTCAGAACTCTAGCATCGACACAATGTTCAAACCTAACAAAATCTATACACATTACTGGAAACAAAAATTACATAATTGTAAATTCATGAAACAAATTCCGTACAGTATACCTGATGAAATATCGGCATCTGTTAGAATACTTGGTGCCCGCAGAGTTTCTAAAGTCTTCGAAATTTTATGTTCATTAATATTCTTGTGAGAAACCAAATATTATTATTTTATTTTATACATACTTCCAACACGTTTGGGTTCACCATTTGAACTTCTAATGCTGAATTCAATACATGATCTTCCAAATCATTTATGTTCTTTTGAAGCTCAGTGACTCAATATCAACCTACATTACACCAAATGTTATCTGCTAAATGCTGCAACGAATGTATATTTTCGAGACTATTGTTTGATATTCTTTCAATAAGTCCGCCAAATGATGAATTGTTAATATTTTGCGAGAACAAGACAGAATTATTTTGTTCAGTATCCATTCAAATGAAGATTAATTCGGTTTTGGATTTATGTCTTATCAAAATCCAATCAAACTTCAACGTTTACATATTCAAATGTTCGCCTAGTCCTAAATCCAAGGTTAAAAAGATTAGTAGCGCGAGCAAACAGTTCAGTTCTGTTTTGCTCACACATTATAGTTCACGGTTAAATTATCTATTGAGCGTTCAGTTTTGTTCGTTAGTTTTCGCAGGAAAACCACTTCACACAGTGTTTTACACATTGTTTTTTGGAGTTGGAGTATTTTTAAAGCAAAATAACTTCACATGCTGGGGTGGACTGACATTAGTGAATTCTGCAGAAATCATGCAAAAATGCGAATTTCGTTAATGGATGAAATCAATGAACCAATTAGGCATACAAAATCAACTCCTCGCATTAATCTATTTCATACCTCATACGACTTCATTCGGATAACAAGTATATTTTTACTATCATTTCTCAAAAGAAATGCTAAGAAAGATCAATTTAAATATGTTTCACTACCATTTAATTGGGACCTCGTGTGCTGACGTATTGCGTGAGACCATACAATACCATTTAGGCCGAGCTCACTAACGCCTTAAATAATTTGACTAACGCGATGGCCCATTAGCCAGAAGGACGGTGATGGACAATTTCAGGTTTTGCAATATCCTTTACGGATTTGGATACTAAACTGGAAAACAATGCTCGAGATGCCATCACACGACTACTTTGTATACTAGCATGAAAACTTCCGGGGACCTACAGAATAAAACTGACCGTATGTTGACTAATTAGCTTCTAATACGTTAGACTGAAACCTGAATAATTTAGTCAGGCACCCTTGCCAGGTCAGTAATCTTTACTATAACCTCTGGTCTATTATATTTGGGGATTTCAACTACTTGTACGAAAATTAATCTTTGTTTGAATGTTGAGTGTTAGATCTAATGAATCAGACTGTGTGGTAATGCCTTCTACATATTGATGAAGAATCTACTCAATCAGATATTAGACGTAATCGTAAATATAAAACAAGGACACTTGATCAACTCTGTCAAGTTATTGATGAAGATAATAAAAAGTAAAGGTCTTAGTATTGGATCGCGAGGAATTTCATTAAAAACCATCA
>JACCGJ010015003.1:0-25499 GCA_013407085.1 Atriophallophorus winterbourni | reverse complement strand
ATAATAATAATAATAATAATAATAATAATAATAATAATAATAATAATAATAATAATAATAATAATAATAATAATAATAATAATAATAGTGATAATAAAAATAATAATGATAATAATAATAATAATTATTGATAAAAATAATAATAATAATAATGTATAGTCTTGGATACACCAAGTTATGCCATGCATGATATTTGTTTTTATGCATTAGCACATCAAATAAAACGGTAATTATACAAATGTTAAGGTCAAACATGAAAACATTTTTTTGTTAACAACCGTAAAAAAAAGTTGGATAACATTTGTACAGATGGTTGCTTGTTTAAAACACGAAGTTGATAGAATATTGGAAAAATAAATGATAAAGGTTTATGTTTTTAACGAATACGACAGTATTTGTTTGAAACCTTTATCAAGGATCATCAGTTCACCTTTAGCCGCTTTATTCCAAATTTTAATCAATTCGGGACGTCTACCAGAGGATTGGAAAATGGGTAAAGTAAAGCCGATGTTCAAAGGTGGGAGCTTATCCGACCCTGTAAATTACCGTCCTGTTACACTTACGTCTGTCGTAGGCAAATTGCTGGAACGGATTGTAAAGGATAAGATAGAACAGTATTTGCGTGAGACATAACAATGCTCGAATGCCCAACACGGCTTCATGAAAGGCCGCTCATGTATCTCAAATCTACTGACCGCCCAAGAACATTGGTGCAGAAGCCTTGACGCTGGTGTGCCAGTTTATGTAGTCTTCATCGACTTCAGTAAAGCATTCGACCGTGTTCCACATCAGAGGCTTATTTGGAAACTAAGAATGTCTGGTATAGAGGCTTCTTTGCTTGCTTGGATTGAGGATTTTCTTATCGGAAGGCGAAGCCTCGTTGAAGTCAATGGGGCCAGATCTGCATCCTTTATCCCAACTTCTGGTGTTCCACAAGGATCCGTTCTGGGGCCAACCTTGTTCAAACTCTATGTGAGTTACCTTTCCGGTATTCTGAACAGTGGTTGTCTCTTGTTCGCAGATGATCTGAAGGTGTGGGCTTCTGTCACGACTGCCGCTGACGCTTCCCATTTGCAAAATGATTTGAATGAGCTTCGGAATTGGACTGACAGATGGATGCTCCCGATTAATGAAAAGAAGTGTGCTATCATGCACATCGGGAGCAACAACATGCGACATGCATATCAGTTGGAGGGCCATGGTCTCAGGATTGTTGATGTAGAGCGAGATTTGGGGGTGATGGTAACTTCATCCCTCAAAACTGCGGAGGATACTGCGAGAAAGGTCGGTTCTGCCAGCCGCATGTGGTGGGCATTGAGACGATCCTTCTTAGAGATAAATCCCCAAGTTTTTCAAGTTCTGTATAGCTCTCACGTCAGACCAATATTAGAATTTGGGCTTCCGGTGAACTATCCGTTAACCAAAGGGGAGAAGGATCGTCTGGAGAAAGTCCAAAGGAGGGCTACCAAGTGCGTGAGGGGTATGTTTCGTATTCCCTATGACGACCGATTGCGGGAACTCAACCTTTTCCCACTGGAATATCGAAGAATGCGATATGATTTACTGGTCACGCGGAGAATCCTACTTGGATATTACGGAACGGAACTTCAACAATTCTTTTCGGTATCCACGGACACCAGAACTAGAGGTCATTCGCTGAAGTTGCATAAGCGCCGAACGGAACACCTGAAGCCATCGTTTACTCTGTCGACCAGAGTGGTCAATATTTGGAATGCACTCTCCGCTGATGCAATTAGGGCAGTCACCGAAGAGCAGTTTAAACGCATATTGGACGGTGAACTTCCCGCTATCCTGCGCGATTCGCCTACTCTTTCAGCTCAGTAACTCCTCGTGAGGAATCTACGCTGAGATAGCAGAGACTCGGGAGGTGAAGCGGCTTTCACGGACTGTAGTCCTCCTGCCGTCTATTCAGAAGAAGAAGAAGAAGAAGAAGAAATGGGTTAATTACAGTTTGGGTAGGTCAGAACCGCAATGTTTATTCATGTATGATGTTCCAAATGCAACTTCAAACGCACATCATTGTATAGAGAGTTCACTTTATCGGGTCACGGATATATGAGTTGTATCGCCATTTCAAGAATTGTGAGAGTGTATTTTGTTGAATTTCAACAATTCTGAAAAGTAAATTCTCAAGAAAAAAAGTTAGATGTCACTTTAAAATTTTTTATAGCTGAAAATAATAAGAGCCTTATATGTCGTATAAGTATAAATTATCTATAATTGAATTAATTAGAAATAGCTTACCTAATTTTACCGGAGATAAAATGGAGTTGAGTTGCTTTTTGAATTCATTTTGTGAATAGTCAGTAGTCAATAGTCAATAGTATATCATGGTACAAAAAGCTATGAGCTCAAAATATAACCATAGGATAGTCAGTACAGAGGGTCGGGTGGAGTTCAGCGGGTTCGGCGTCAATCACCAAAGTTCCGTAAAGGTTGGGGTTATGTATCATAACAGTCAATACAGGTGGAGATGAATCGGCGAGGTTCCGTACACGTATCTGGAAAGGGAGAGGAAAATAGGTGCAGTATCGGGAAGAAAAAAAGAATCCATTAAACTTGTTAAGAAAAATAGAGATAAGCGTCAAGTCGCTTTTTATTAATCGAGAGCGATGGGGAGGTTACGACAAAAACTGGTAGATCATTCCAAAAACGAGGTCTACGGACAGAAAAGAGAAATTTACGGCAGTTTAACCGACTGGGCTGGTGGGCTAGCTTGAAAACATGTCCCCGGCTTTCGGAACTGGGTGCCATCAAAAGCAGTCCATGGCACGGATGTTTGTTCTCCCCTAAGGATCTGGAAATCCAGTATCAGATCACCTCAGATGCGACGGTAACTGATCGCGAACACGTTAAGTTGCTGGTGGCTGTCCTCTTAGTGCAGTAAACTGAGTCCTCTGACGAGCTTTGTAAACCTCCGTTGAGCCTGCTCTAGGACGTGATGGTCACGCTTCAGCCATGGATACCTAACGGATACCGCATATTCCAGGTGGGGTCTGATGCACGCGTGTAGGAGCAAGGAAAATAGGCGGCGGTCGAAAGACCCGGATATTCTTTTGAGATCGGCGATTGGCGACTGACGATGCGAGGAAACATTGGACTGAGCACCCAAGATCACTTTGAACCAATACGCCGATGTCCTTTTCTAGCATACTCACCGAAAGTTTGGTGTTCCCTCGCTTGTAACTAGGTTCGCCAGAGTGACGGATGCGGAGAAACCGGCATTTTCGTGGGTTGAAAGAGAGCTGGTTCGACATTGCCCGGTTATTAAGTGAGGTAAGATCGGCTTGCAGGTCATCACAATCATTCGAGCAAGAGAGGATGCGCCATAGCTTGATATCATCTGCGTGTTGTGTATTCTTATATGCTTGCATTATTGTAATTCGCATTCTATTCTATCTATCTATACTAACTATTCTATTGTTCGTTGTTTTAGCTCTTCTGATGAATAAAGCCTAAATCAAGGCAACTCTCCTCTTCTCAATCATTCTGAAACTCACACGTTTGTTTGGAACATTACAATTTATTCATCAGAACCTATTCAATGGATCGGTTTCTCCGTCCCGAGCGCCTCGACACTGATGCCAGTTCACCTTCTGCTGCAAAAGAGTGGGCTCATTGGTTCGCTACATTCTCAAATTTCCTCACTTCAATCGAAACTTATAAGCCAGACAAGTTGAAAACTCTGATTAACTATGTTTCTCCATCTGTTTTTGATCATATTATCGATTGCACAAACTATGAATCTGCTGTCACAACTTTACAAAGTATCTATGACAAACCTAAAAATGAAATATTCGCTCGTCATATGCTCGCTACTTGCAAACAGGATGTCAATCAAAGTTTAGACGAATTTCTACACAAACTCAAAAGTCTCGCTCGTGATTGTTGTTTCAAATCAGTGACTGCTAAGAGTAATCAAGATGACGCTGTTCGTGATGCATTTATTTCCGGTATTACTTCCCATGCCATCCGCCAGCGTCTTCTCGAAAATACCTCACTTGATCTTGAACTTGTATTTCAGCAAGCGCGCTCACTTGATCTAGCGCATCAACAATCACAAACCTATCACTCACAAATTTCGGATGTATCTGCAGCAATTTCAAACCCGACATATAAAGATCCTGAACCTGAGAAACATGGTATTGCTTCTATGAAGGCCGGTAAATGTTATTTCTGTGGATTTGATAGACACCCGCGATAACGCTGCCCTGCACGGGATGCTCTCTGTAAAGGCTTTGGTAAGAAAGGACATTATCATAAAGTTTGTCGTTCTGGTAAATCAGCTAACGCATGTATTTCTCGGCTTACTTCATCCATCACGATTGCTTCAATCCCAAGTAGCTTATCAAGCGCTATTGCACATATTACTGTGAATGACCGTCGTCTGAAAGCACTGATTGATACTGGAAGTTCTGAGAGCTATGTTGCTTCATCTATCGTTTCCAAGTTTAACTGGAAAGTATTTGAGTCACACAATCAGATTTCAATGGCCAATACACATTTGACTGCATTCACAGAAGGTCATTGTTTTGTCACGATCAATTATAATGGTTTGTCTTATTCGCATATCAAACTATCCGTGTTACGAAATCTTTGTTCCGATGTATTACTCGGTCATGACTTCTTACGACTGCATCATTCAGTTGAAATCCCCTTTAACGGTTCGAAACCATCATTTACTGTATGTGGCCTTCTTGCTGCTCATATTAAATCACCATCTATTTTTGGCGATGATCCGTCACAGTTCAAACCAATTGCTACGAAATCCCGTCGTCACTCTCATAACGACGAAAAGTTCATCGAATCTGAAGTGCAGCGACTTTTGGATGATGAAATCATCGAAACCTCCAAATCTCCATGGAGGGCCCAGGTTCTGGTTACCACCAACGAAAATCACAAGAGACGCATGGTCGTTGATTATAGTCAGACCATTAATCGTTATACTCAGTTGGATGCCTATCCATTACCTAAATTGGATGCATTAATTAACAAAATCGCCCAATTCAACATGTTCAGTACGTTAGACCTCAAAAGTGCCTATCATCAGGTTCCCATCACTGATTGTGAGAAACCGTACACTGCTTTTGAAACTTGCGGCGGTTTGTACCAATTTCGTCGGATTCCTTTCGCAGTCACTAATAGTGTAGCATGCTTTCAGCGCGTAATCGATGAAATCATTCGAAACGAGAAGCTTGCAGGTACTTATGCTTACATCGACAACATTACAATTTGTGGTCAAACTCTTGATAAACATAATTCGAATTTGAGAAAATTCATGGAAGTAGCAAAGAAATACAATCTTACTTTTAATGACGATAAAAGTATAATTGGTGTTCAAACCATACGCTTGTTAGGATATGAGATCTCCAACAGGACAATCAAACCAGATCCAGATCGTTTATGTGCATTGAGATGTCTACCCTATCCTCACGACTTAAAATCCCAACAGCGGATAATTGGTCTTTTCTCCTACTATTCTCAATGGATCTCTCATTTTTCTGACAAAATCCATCCTCTTGTTCATAATCGCTGTTTTCCCCCTCCCTTGGCAGTTCAAACAGTTTTCGAAACAATAAAAAAGATATCGAATCTGCCGTAATCGTGTCTGTTGATGATAAGCTTCCATTGCTGGTTGAAACGGATGCTTCGGATATCGCTATTGCAGCAACACTCACACAAAACAACCGACCTGTAGCGTTTTTTTCACGAACGCTCTCTCACAGTGAGAAACACCATTCAGCGATCGAGAAAGAAGCTTACGCAATTGTTGAAGCCCTTAGAAAGTGGAAACATTTTTTATTAGGTCATCGCTTTACGCTTTTAACGGATCAACGATCAGTATCCTTTATGTATGATATAAATCATTCTAAAAAGATAAAAAATGACAAGATCCAAAGATGGCGTTTGGAATTATCACCTTTCTCTTTTGACGTGATCTACAGGCAGGGTAGCGAGAATGTAGCCGCAGATGCCCTGTCACGTGTTAGCTGCGCAGCATTTACAACCAATGTGAAACTCAAAGATCTACACGACTCACTTTGTCATCCAGGCGTTGTCAGAATGGCACATTTTGTGCGCATAAAAAATCTACCCTTTTCAATGGAAGAAATCAAATCAATGACGTCCCAATGTACAATCTGTGCTGAGTTAAAACCTCGTTTTCACAAATCTCATGGTACTCTGATTAAAGCTACTCATTCATTCGAGCGACTCAGTCTTGATTTCAAGGGTCCACTTCCTTCGATCTCTAAGAACAAATACCTTTTGACTATTATTGATGAGTATTCTAGATTTCCCTTCGCTTTTCCGTGTCCTGATATGTCTTCTTCCACTGTTATCAAATGTCTTCGTGAATTATTCATGCTTTTTGGTATGCCTCTATACGTTCATACTGACCGTGGTTCCTCATTTATGTCACAAGCTGTTCGAGAGTTCCTCTGTGCAAACAATGTAGCTACAAGCAGGACCACACCATATAATCCCCAAGGCAACGGCCAAGTAGAACGACTTAATGGCACTCTCTGGAAGTCTATTATGCTAGCATTGCGCTCCAGGAATCTGGATGTTACACACTGGGAATCTGTTCTACTAGACGCATTACATTCCATTAGATCACTGTTGTGTACGGCCACTAACACCACTCCGCACGAACGCATGTTTTTCCATATTAGAAAATCAAGCAATGGTTTGTCACTTCCATCATGGTTGACTACACCCGGTCCAGTTCTGATGCGAAGAAATGTTAGAAACTCAAAGTATGAGCCATTAGTCGACGAAGTTGAGCTGCTTGAATGTAACCCCCAGTATGCTCGCGTGCGATTTTCTGATGGAAGAGAAGACACCGTTTCACTTCGTGCTCTTGCCCCAGTAGGCCGTCGATCAGATACGGAAATCCTGTCGAATCCCCCTCCTACACCCCTAGCATCCGAACCACCATTACCCATTCACGTTCCTGAGCCAGTTCTCATTGACTGCCAACCTATCAGTGATACAACAGATTCATCAAATGTAAACAATCCAAATTCCTCGGAACTATATACAAAACAGCAAAGAACTCGTCCGTACGAACTTCGAAATCGAGACGCATGAATTCGTCACATGTATAACCAAATCAAAACAGCCGAGGAGAATGTTGTGTATTCTTATATGTTTGCATTATTGTAATTCGCATTCTATTCTATCTATCTATACTAACTATTATATTTTTCGTTGTTTTAGCTCTTCTGATGAATAAAGCCTAAATCAAGGCAACTCTCCTCTTCTCAATCATTCTGAAACTCACACGTTTGTTTGGAACATTACACTGCGAACATCAGAAACAGCGAGTTCACACATGCTCCAATGTCGTTGATGAACATCAAGAACAGACGCGGACCGAGTACAGAGCCCTGGGGTAATCCGCATTGTATTGAAAAACAATCGGAGAGCGATTGTCTGACGCGAACGCGGAGTGTCCTGGAGCGGAGGAATTCGGCTAACCAAGACAAGAGTGGGTTACCAATTCCAAGTAGGCCAAGCTTTTGCAGTAAAATAGCATGGTTAACACGGTCAAAAGCTTTGGAGAAATCCAAGTATATAACGTCGACACCATGGCCCGCATCAACAGCCTTGGTCCAGCTGTCCCGCGCCAGAAGCAAGTTTGTTGTACAGGAGTGTCCGCGGCGAAACCCATGTTGTTCGATGGCGACAGCATTCGTGTTCTCCATAAAAGCCATCAAATCATCGGATACAATAGATTCCATTACTTTGGAAAGCACAGGGAGCAGGGTGACTGGGCGGTAATTTGCAGGATCACTGCGGTTTCCACCTTTATATATCGGGGTTATGATCCCCTGTTTCCAATCTTCGGGAACATGGGAGATATCGAACAGACGTTGGAAGTACATGGAAAGTGGTTCACAAAGTTGCACAGCAACCGCACGCAATGCTTTCGGTGTAATCCGGTCTACTCCAGGTGATGAATTTTCACGGAGCTGCATGATCTTTTTATATACACGTTCAGCGGTGAACAGAATAGTAGAGAGTCTAGGTGGGGGTGGGGTGATATTCAACGAAGATGGTTGGCAATTCTGGAATACCGGCATGTAGTGATTCTTCAGTGTATTTGCGGCTTCCATAGAAGTCGATGTGGAGCCGCCTTTAATTTTCAGTGGGGGGATTCCAGTTTCCACTTCTCTTTTGTCATTTATATGACGGTATAGCAGTTTTCGGTTGTTTAGAAACCGTGCAGTTAACTTGTTATGGTAATCCAGCTTATCTTGACGCACTTGAGACGTACAGTGGTTGCGTAATTGTCGATATGCTTCCCAATTTCGCGTACACTCTTCCGATCCGGACTTACTCCAAGCAGCGTTTCTGCAGCAGATCCACTTACGAGTTCTACCACGAATGAAAGTACGTAGGATACGTCGTTTGTCTGTTTTGGAAGTCGATGATTGTTGCAGTAGGCAGTGCCACTGGGAGACAAATCTGGACCAGGTGAGCTCAGGATCGCCATTTAACATGAAGTTGACATTGTTAGCAGTGACAATTTCTTGAAACGCCTTGTATTCCGTAACTAACCGTACCAGGGGTACCTCCTCGTCAAGGAATTCGGCGTAAGAAACGAAAAAATGTCAGGACGACGTGGTCGCTTCTCACTAAGGGCGGTTCATAATGAATTTCTTCTACCATCAGTCAGCACTGGATCGAGTAAAGATGGACAATCGCCACTCCGAAAGCGTGTAGCAGCATTAACGTGGTTGTACAAAGGATGACTGCTGATAAAATCATCCAGATCCGCAGAAAACGTATCTGGGCTGGGATCGCCGACGACTTCAGGAGAGTTAAAATCCCCCATCAGCAATGCGTGCGAGTGAGGTAGTGATAAGGCGAAGCGAATGGATGCAATAATGACATCATCCATTCGCTTCGCCTTATCACTACCCCACTCGCAAGCATTGCTAAATCTTATATTATTGGGAAGTAAATTCCATAAACGAGAATATTTATAGAGAAATCTTTTAGTACACGATTGTGTATTTTCGGCATACATATTTTGTTTTTGTTGCAAAGATTATATACTTCAGGGTTTTTGAAATTTGTCATTTTAGTGTTTTAGTGAGTTCATTCCATTTTTGTTGTATTTTACTTAGTGCAGACTTATTTTTTGTCCACTACAGTTTCCTCAATTTCAGTTTAGTGTGTTGCCGAGTCGCAAATCTAACGCACACATTTCTTTCGGTGGTATGCCCCATAAGAGCGTCCACTACTCTTAACAATATCTTTACGTATTTCTTCTGGTATGAGGCTAATAAGAAACGCAACAAAAAAATTACATTCAAAAATAGAAGAAGAGTGCCTTTAGTGCGTTCCATGTTTAGCATGTAGGTCATACCAACTATTCAATTATGGAAATATTTAAGAAGTATAAAAAGGTCAAACAGTGTCCAGTCACTTCTTTAAAACCATGCCGAATTGAAACAAACAGACTCTTCGACAGGACGATCACAGTGATTCACTACCGTTTCACCTAAGATGTACATACGAATATTAGACCTGACATGTTGCTTGGCAAGTTTTAGTGGGTGACCTCGCGTACCGACACTTGGCGCGAGAGCACAAATTTCGCTTGGATGAAGAGTACTGAAATCACTCATGATTTTGAAGGTTTCAATCAGGTCCCCACATAGCCGCTTTCTTTTCTTTGAGGAAAAATCTAGTCCCAGCAATCGTTCTTCATACGACCCATCTGATTGCAGTTCAGTCATTCGAGCTGCTAGGCGATGAATACATTCATGTTTGGCAATATGTGTTTCCAAATAGGTTGACTGTGCTTGAAAACAATATTCGAAATTTGGTCTCAAGACTGCTTTGTTTAATCTTATGAAAATCTCCAGGGACCTACGGGATAAAATTGATCGACGACGAAAACCCTCGCTTCTTGCGCGTTATGAAGCAGCTGCACATTGATCAAACTATTAAAAGTCCGCTGAAACATCTTGACCGAAGTCACTCAATTTATCTCAATTATACCATCTTGTCCTGCAACCTTCTACTTCTCAACGAGTTTAGACAAGATATAGAATTTAGTGAAGCCAACTGGCAGATCTCATGTAGCAGACCAATTGATGACCTTTATGAGATCATCGAGAAGATCGTGTTGATTCAGTGATAGGATAAACTTTACATCATCCGAAAAAATATATCGGGAACACTTCAGCAATGCTGCCACATTATTGATGAAAGTAAGGCAAAGTAGCGTTCCGAAAACTGAACCATGTTGGACTCCACTGACAAATTTTAACTTCGGGGATTATATACTACCTATTCTGACGAGAAAGTATCTATTGCTCACGAAACATGTGTCGCCTGTGAAAAAGTAATTAATGGTATGGTCAAATCTGTAGCGTGTCGCAACTGCTCACACACGTGCATCGTAAAATGTGACAAATCATTGACCATGGAGGCGCTATAGATCCTCAATGAAAAAAACATTGCTGGCGTACGCTACGTCTATATACCAAAGCAAACGAGATCCTGTATGCTTCAACAAGTGTCTAGCAATGCAACCTGGATGAACTCATGTTGAGGTTAGAGCTCAGCATACAAACATTAAAGTCATCATTTGAAACTCTAGTTACATCTCAGAACTCTGGATTTGTTGGTACAACTATCAAAAAAATTAAAAATATAGTCTGTAGTGACAACCAGACAAATTATAAACCTCCACGGTTCATACCACAAGAATATCAACTGTGATAAATCTATCGCTGTGTCTTTAAGAGCGCTCTCCTCATCAAGACTAACATTTAAAAAAACCGAATGTCAAGTCATGTCTGACCTAAACTCATCTAACATTACTAAGTTTACGTAGAACAAGCAGTCTGCTCATCAGAAGATTCAGCTGAAACTATGTAATTCCGATTCAAGGGTCACATGGCAAAAGACATCAAAAAATTTCAGTGTAATATG
Source organism: Atriophallophorus winterbourni (assembly GCA_013407085.1). Taxonomy (NCBI): domain Eukaryota; kingdom Metazoa; phylum Platyhelminthes; class Trematoda; order Plagiorchiida; family Microphallidae; genus Atriophallophorus; species Atriophallophorus winterbourni. Next base: position 14,522 of record JACCGJ010015003.1, on the reverse strand, counting down.
TATAAACATATAGGAATCCAGTGTCTCGTTAGACACTTTTTGCGAATAAACAGAGATACGAGCTAGAACAATGTTCCAACCTCTGTAAGATTGTGGGTTCGGAAGCCATCAGACCGACAGCAGTTACACGTTTGGTTCGCCAGCCAAGCTCCCGAAATTTCGGTGACTCAAGTCTACTGAAAATAACACTTAACATTAAGAAGTATATGGAAACCTTTCTTCTAAATTCTTACTTGCTACGTGAGATTCCCGAGTGCGATACTCGAATATACGCCTGACATTAACTGGTTGAAAATAAAAGGACGTCTTCATATTCGTGAGAAAAGCAACGTGTGCAGTCTGATTAATCTGAGCGTTGAAAGAGGCAACCAATACGACAGAGGGTGTTAAACCACAACAACACGACTGCAAACAGTGGCTCTACATCCCAAAAGTGATAGGTGCGCGGCAGTGTAATTGTGAGTACTTTCAGGATACCCCGGTCATCAGATTACGATGGACCATCTCAATTGAAACTTACTTCCTAATCAGTGCAATGACCGACTTCGTCTGACATACTTAGCGACTACACAGGAAAATTACCATAGCGACGTCAGACTAAGCATATTTTAGACTGTCTTAGAAACACAAGCTGAAGCATTACCGTGCAAAGACACCAAAATCTCACACACAGAAAAAGCCAATGGTGCTGCTCTCGGGGGTTTGGAACAATAAAAACCATCCAAAAATCGTCGCTACATCCCGAAAAGGGTATTAATTATTCATACACATATGTGCAGTGTATGCGGAACAAAAAAGCTGAACTAACGCTTCTAGCAACTTTTTTATGCTGACATTATCGCTGTAACCGAGACGTGGTTCCATGATGAGGTGAATGATTGTGAACTGACAATTGCCAGCATGATGCTGCTTCATCGAGACCGTTTAAGATTACGTGTCGTTGTAATTGTGTATTACTGCAAGCGTCTTCAGTGTACAATGATTTCTGATACACGATTTGAGCTAAGGGATAACATGTGGTGTAGCTATGCCTAGAATCGGGAAAGAATTGCATCCTTGGCGTAATTTACCACTCACACTACTCATCTGACACCCACAACGAAATGTTGCTAGAAATAATGCTCGATGCCGGAAATCTGGTCGGAACCAAACTATTCTTATTATGTGAGTTCAACCTTCCGCAGATTCACACCATAAGATTGCACACGCAGCATTCACCGAATCCCAAATTCTGCGAGACGATTAATCTTAATCCATTTTACAACCACGTAAATTTCTTGACTCGACAGAGAGGCACGACAAATCCTCAATCCTAGATTTAGTTAATACATCCTTTCAAAAGCATTTGAGTCAGGGCAGTATCATAGCCCTCTATTGCTAATTGACCACTTCGTGTTGTTTCTCGAATTCATGTGCAGCGACAGAAGGTCATCTAATTACTTTGGACTTCGCGAAGGACTAAAGCTGCTAGAATAGAGGCATCTCGATCTTATTAATTAAGAAAATCATTATTCTTGCCATTAAAAATACATCGGCATGAAAATAGACGAAAACTCCAGACTATGCTCCGGAATGAAAAGCCAAATCAGTATGTTACAAGCTCTGCAGCCGCACTCGGATTTGGATAGCTATGGGAAATTCGGCATGGACTATACACAGGGTCACGCAAATAAACTTATCCTGGGAATATTTCTGAAATTTCCGAGATAAGGTGACGTCCTTATTTATGAAAGTTGTAATACCAATTTCACTGTTATTATCATTGAATGCCATGATTATATAGTTCGTCTAGTGAGAAATCTAGGTTGAAGATTTTCGTTAATTTTTCAGCAGTACGTCCAACTCCATGTTGTTTCCTAGAAAGCAGCTTATTATTTTCGAAATGTTTTATTAGATCGTCAACAATGAGTCGCTCAAGCAATTTTGAAATCACAGGTAACAGAGTAATTAGAAACATCGGAGCGATTTCCAACTTTATATATAGACGAAATTATTCCAGGTTTCCAATCGGTAAGAATCATTCTATTTGACAGTGTTTGTTTGAACCGATATGAGTAGTTTGTACAGAAAATTTGCGCATTGCTTCAGTATTAGTGGGGTTATTCAGTCGGTCACAGGAAACTTTCCGGGTTTAAGATTAAATAAACCTTGAAGGACGCTTTTCGAAGTGACATTTATTTCACTCATAGCAATCGTAGTTGTAATCGCTTGTGTTGGGATAGTTATTGCATCTTCTCTCTGGTTGAATACAGATGAATAACACGTGGTTAAAGCTTCATCAGTTTCTGCTGCAGTTGTTGTTGGTCCAGGTGCTGTGTTCACGGACGAAAATCCAGGTTTCACCTTTGCTTGATCGTTAACCACATGATAAAGTATTTTGGGATTTAGCTTCATCATGCGTGATATCACTTCTTGAAGTACGATTTGTCTTGGATGCCAAATTTGTTTACTTTGTTCCGCAGTAAACATAATTTTTCCCAGCTCTCTAATGACGGGTTTTGCCGATGGTATCGCCTAGCAATATTTTGTAACTTACGAGTTCTGCTTCTTAGTTTAAACTCGATGTTTTTTTCTTGAGTTCCTGAGAACAAATTTGAAGCTCACTTCGATTGAATTCTTGAGATTAGATAATAGCCTTATCCAAAAATCAGGTACGTTGCTGGTTTCCGGTTAGCAGTTAATAGTGTTTTTAAGAGCACCACTTAACGCCGTAGTATTGATCCACCTAACTGTTTTACTGCCATCATTTTTCTTACAGCTTCAAGCAGATAATCATACTGGATGACGACGTGATCACTTAGTCCCAGTAGAATTTTGTAAGCAGCGTTATCAATGTCGTGTTCATTGCTTGTCAGAACGAGATCTAAGAGTGAAGGTAATTCGGTTCCGCGGTATCGGGTATTACATGCAATGTGGTTATTTAGAAGAATATCGTCTAAAAACTAACTGAATGCGTAAATAATACTGCTTTGCAGATTTGGTAAATTTGCGTCACCCATTATTAAACATCCACAAGTGAATCTGGAAGTAACCATCCGAATTTTGTCCAGTAGGTTCAGATTGAAAGTTTCCTGTACAAACGGTGGGCGATATACTACTCCCAAAACACAGTCTCCAACGTTAGCTAATGGGACTCAGCAATAGAGTGTACCCCGTAACACGATGTTTGAATCCATAATCTCACGAAACAGAAGGTTTGGGCTATAATACAAAGCTACTCTTCCTCCTCTGGTTTCACGGTCATGACGAATTAGTAAGATTCTGGGTAATTCTAGTTCACTATTTGTTTGGTAAATCTATAGCCACGTTTCCGTTACGGCGATGATGTCTGGTGAACATTTCAGAAAAACTGCACACAGTTCACCGATTTTGTTTCAGAGAGATTGTGCGTTGGTGTAGATGCATTTCATATTTGTTTTTCTCAACAAGGATGGGGTGTGGGGAAGGAGGCTAGCGAAGTACATATTAACTGTTGAAACCCATTACCGAAGTTAACAATCATCCTTTTCGGAAAGACGATTCCAGTAGTTTACTACATTTTCCTTAAAGAAATACTTACGAACATTACATCTGACATGTCGCTTGGCCAGTTGTAATGGGTGGACTTAAGTACTCACACTTGGCACGAAAGCATACGTTTCACTTAAATGAACAGTACCGAAACCTATCATTAATTTGGTCAATCATAGCCTCGCCTCCTCTGGTCCCCCCTTTTCTATACCTCAAATTGTTACTCCTAATAAAATAGCGATTGCGAAACGGGCACATGGTGGAACTTGGCATCATATGACTCTCAAATTCTCCTTAGGCTGAACCACTGCATAAGGTCGAAAATGTCAGAGTAATTCGGGGTGTTCTTGCGAATACTATCACACACTCAACTTAATCACCGTCATGGAGTGGTATGCTATTCCGCATATCCACGGTTTTACAACGTGATCGAATGAAATTGTCGTCTTTTCAAGCATAGATGTGCTTTTTGCTACCATCTCGTTCCTTCTTTTAAAAGACAGCGTTGACGACCCAATTCGAATTTTTCGAGTTCGAAATTTCAATCTACCTTACGCCGCTCAGATCCTTACATTTATCATGGATTAGTTATTCAATGAATTTCCGTTTGTCTACGTATACATCGATGATATTTGAGTAACGATTACAACAGCAGCAAAGGATGTTTCCCGTTAACTTACACTCCTCGAACGTTTGTCAAACTTGGATGTTGTGGTAAATCACGACAATTTCATTGTATGTGTGCCATCCATTGAAAAAGTTTGGCCATTACATAGAGTTAACTCGTATTGGACAAATCAAAACAAGGTATAAGCAATTGGAATGTGCCATTTCACAATCACACACATTTATCTCTGTCCTTTTCCTAGACTAGTCTCTTATTGGGTTGGCTCAGCCTATTATCAATTGAGTCTGCTTGGCAACACCATCTGCAAAACAAATCATAAGAGATCTGGGAAACATTCCGTTTACTGCGGAACAAAGTACAGAAATTTCATATCCAAGACAAGTTATAAACCCAAAAAGAGATTCCACACATCACGGAGCTTAACGCCAAAATCTTATGGTCAACAGTCAAGCTAAGGTGAAACCTGGAGTTGCATCCGTGAACACGTGAACAACTGCATCAGAAACGTTTTATTCATCTGTATTTAGTCCGAGAGAACATGCAATTTAAATCTCAAATCAAACCATTTGAACGAAGGTTGCAATGAGTGAAATAAATGCCACGTCGAAAAGCGTCCTTCAACCATCATTTAATCTAAAAACCGAAACGTCTCCTAGGGCTGAAGGAATGATTCTGTTATTATTGAAGCAGTGTGCGAATTTCATATACAACTACTCACATACTGTTCAAACAAACACTGATAAATGGAGCGATTCATACCGATTTCACAAGCGGATATCACTCGGATATTTACCGACCTGTTACTCTGTTATATGTGATTTCCAAATTATTAAGCGCCTTATTGTTGATGATTTAATGAAACATGTCGTAAATAATCAGTTGCATTCGAGAAAACAGTAGGAATTTAGATAGCATAATTCTTGTTTATCTAATTTACTGATAACTCTGGATGATCGGACAAAATTTGTAGATAAAAGGCAAGCATTATACGCGAGCTACCTAGATATCTCTAGAGCATTTGATCGTGTTAACCACACCTACTAATGCAGAGGCTTGGTATCACCGGAAAGTTGTTGTATCGGCTAAATGAATACCTAACAAATCGCACTACCCAGGTACGTGATGATGGTGCTTTATCAAAAGCAATCGCAGCAACTAGCAGTGCTCACGAAGGTTCAGACCGTTGTCTGATTCTCTGTCTGGTTTATGTCAACGAAGTTTCGGAAATTGTTTGATGTAAAATTTCGTTATTTGCGGACGACATAAATATATGGCGTTGTATCCGTAGCCGAGAAGACTATCTGCTATTGCAAAAAGATCTTGATGCTCATCACAGCTGGTCTTTGATAAACAAACTGCTGTTTAACTACAACAAATGCATGCTCATGAATATGGGTAATCAAATAAGTTTCACATGTCCTTGAAAATTGCAGTAAAGTAAAAGATTTGCGTGTCTGGATATGCTCCAGTTTAAAAACCTCATTTAACTAAAAATTCTTTCAAAAAAGCAACATTTGTCCTCAATCTACTGAAACGGATATTTGAAATTTTTTCGCCCAAGATATTCCCAAGGATCATGAATACATACTTGAGACCGGTCATGGAATACGGTGTGCATTCATGGTCTCCGTGGCTCAAGAGGGATGTGGAACTTATGCAACGAATCTAACACCGCTGAACAAAGCTATTTTTAAGCATCCGAAACAAGCCTTATAAAGACAAGATAGCTCCACTGAATCTGTTTGACTTTCCCCATCGACGAATCAGAGAAGACCTTATCCTATTATACAAAATATACCATACCCCAAACCATCCATTACTGGACCTATTCTCGCGAAAGGGATACGAGGATTTATCTTACCCATGAATATATGGTGGTAAATTATCCATTCCCGCATGAAATGTAGATGTTTTTTTATTTTGTCCGTATGTTTTACTTGAAACAGTTTACATTCAACGCTTGCTAGATTGCATGACTTTTAAACGAAATTAGACGAATTTAAATTGAATCATTCGTTTCCCGAAAACTTACATTCTTTTTGAGCTAATTACTTATCTTGTTTTTAACACTTTTACCATCCAATTGCTATTGTTAAGCTTTTTGCTATTTAGACCTTTGAAAACCGTGAATTATATCTCTACAAAAAACGTGATTTTATTATGAAATCAGTAACGAAAGAAGCTATTGTAAAACTTGTATTTTTAACCCAGTAACTGGTAGCTAAGCGAAATGGTTATGAATTCAAGTGATACCATGCGTAGGGCTAAACTTCATGAGTGGGTATTCGCGCCGAAAATGCCAATACGCAGACGTATTCATCGTGCCATTCATTAGAGCTGCACGTGGCAATCGTGTCCCAAGGTCGTTTCAAGGTCCATAATTAATCACGACCGAAGGCCGCAAAAGTACTCTCCCTGCAAACGAAGTGCTATCAAAGTGCCTACAGCGTAGACGGTAAATTGACAACCGGGCAGTCTCAGGCCATCCATGAAAAACAGATAACATCGTATGGGTTTCTAAACTAATATAGACATGAATTTCCCTCTCATTATAACCATTGAATTGAAAATAAGTGCAGGAACAAGAGCAGATAAGACAAATTTAATCACAAAAACATTCATAATGCTGATAAGATGAAGTGACTTATAGGCCGTGAAAAAGGATCACATAAACCAATTTTCTGACAAATGAAAATCAGCACAATCGGCTGGACAGTACTAAACAACAAAGATAGAATGGAAGAAGTCAATGGGTGAAAAAGTACACAAATATACAACAGGGGATCAAAATATTCTATCACTTATGTTCGAAGTATCGTGATCAGCTGGAACCTGTCGGTGTCGAAGCGATGCACCAGGTGGTTGCTGAGACGAAGGAATTACTCCAGGAAGACGTCTAATGGGAAAATTCTGGTTGGATAGAACACCTCGCATGGGATTCACGCCATGTAATTGTCGGTTGCGATTCAAATGTTGCCCACAATACTCCAAATAGGAATTGCCGGTTTTGCATAATACACTCAGATCCCCGGGTGGAGGATCTTCACGAAAGAACGCGTGGGTCATTGCTTGTTCCGCATCAGGCCGTTTTGACGGGTCCAAGGTCAGCAATTTATCGATGAGATCAACAGCAGAGGGTGGAGAGATTTGGGGTGAGAGTTTTTCGCGAATGTGTCGACGAACATCGGGTGGGAGTTTCGATTTTTGGAACGCTTCCAGATGCACTACACTAGGCCATACCTCTGGAGTGATTGAGCCACAAAGCTGGATGATAAGGTTTAATTGCGCTATTTCGTTTTCGCCCTGAAAGGAGATTGTAAGAAATAAAGACAGATCTGTTTATGGTAAAGGCCTAGTTGAGACGAGTCAGGACAGCGTACAATAAGTTAAAGAGAAATACAATGTAGCAAGCAGACAGTGCTAGGTCGTCGTAAAAAAGAAACAAGAGTTTTAAAAGAATGTGAAAACATATATCATCAAAAATACTTCTTAACGTAAGACAACTGGTTTACGACATCTACACTGATCGATCAGAATTCACTCAACGTAAGAGGAAATATTAACGGTAAAACATTTTCAGCACAAATAGGTTTTACAATGTAAAAAGAGTACACAAGCGATCACAAAAGCTGGTCTACATGGCGTGCGTCTTGAGTAGGTAGCGTCGTTAAAGTTAACTGAATCACAGAAAGCAAGGCAGTCACATCCCAGAATTCATTCACTCTACAGATAGTTGAAATTGAAAGGTCGAATAAGGATAGGCCGCAGCTATGACAAATAGATGTTTGTAAAATGTATTTGTGAAAGCTCTTCCTGTTGACCCCACGCTTTAGAAGCAGTTTATAGGTCGTTTTAGAGGAAGAATGTAAAGTGTCTTCTTTAGGGCAGGGAACGGCAAATGCGATTGAACGAAGAGCACATAGACGCCGAGAATAAAGTGTTCATTGACCGGTCATTACATATCGCCATAAACGCAGATTACTGCTCTTAAATCAGACATGCCTGAAACCCATAACAACTGTCCACATCGGCCAGAGAAGAACAAAAATCAGGAAAAGGGGCTGTCATTGTCAAAAGGATTACACAACAAAGCGATCAGTATTGCCTTAAAATTAGCATGATCGTCATTACCCAAACGAATTTCTAATACACCGAAAATGATTCACGAATAAATTTATACAGTATGCACGGATGTGCAATCGTGCATTACTTTTGTGCTGTGCGGTTAACACTGTCAGGTCTGGGCAACCCACGTACAGTTATGTGACTGCGACATTTTTCCTGGATCAGGGTTGTGCTTTCATTCATAAATAAATGCTTTAAAAAATTTATTATCACTCTCATCATCATGGGGTGCACACGTACATTAAAATGGCGATTGATGAATGAACTAAAATCAAGATGGAAGTGTGTCGACAAAGAAAACACTATCTTAGTTATATACAAAACACATACCGTACATTGAAGCATCAAGTTCATTATATGAAGATCATCTATCAGCAGTACGATGACATTTGCGTAACCCACTCGTCCGGAAAATGTTAAACTCCCGCGCCATTTAGACCAGTTAAAGCTTACCTTAAGACATTGTCGATAGCGAAATTAAAAAGGAACGGGTAAACAAAGAAGCTTTGTGGCGACCCGCCAGAGATCCTGAACGATTGTATGGAAGCACAAGCATGATCCAGGCAAAGTGCCACACACTACACATGAGCTAAAATGCTGTCAGGTTGCATAGACCTAGACACAACAAATGCTGTTTCATTTTTAAACTCTGTCCTAGAGCTTTGTTGACAAATCTTTCTCGGTAGCTAGTTCGCCATGTCTAACTGAGTAAACTTGTCAAGTAGTGGTGGTGTAATTTTAATACAACCACCGAAATACCCAGGCAATTCGATTCTACTGAAGTTAAAATGATCAACGTCATGGGAAAGAACACAGAACTTAGATGGCTATAAAGTTTCAGAGAAGTAAGGATTCCTGCCGCGTGCAACTGTTCATTAGACGGGAAGAGCCGTGTTTAAGAACCTGTATGTATGTATGAAAGCACAAGCCTGGTCCAGGCAAAGTGACGCACAGTCAGAGACTGCACGTGGGCGATATTACTGTCAGGTTGACAAGGCCTAGACAGATATGAGGGGGGAATAGAAATGGTGGTGAGACTCCAGCGTGTTTCAGCATTCAGCTCACTACCGTTGGCCAATCAATTTAGCACGATGTTAGCCGCACAGCACAGAAATGCTGCACGAAGAACCTACACAAATCGCAGGTTCAGATTCATGTTTTAATAGCCAAACCTACCTGCATTATGGGGTGTCTTGTCCACAACTCAGCCATAATACATCCAGCGCCCCACAAATCTACCGGGCGACCGTAGTAACGATCATTTAACAACACTTCGGGCGGTCGATACCACAAGGTGACTACTCTGCCGGTATAGCGAGCAGGTCGGTCAGGTCGAGCAGGGTTGGCAGTTTGTCGGGCTAACCCGAAGTCGGCGATTTTCAACACACCTTTCTTATCGATTAGAATGTTGGATGTTTTCAAATCCCGATGCAGGACATTGTTTCTAAAGAGGAAGATTCGAGTTAACAAGATTATGTGGTATTAAAAAGCAAAACAACAAGACCAATCTCAGAATGTGCACACATAGTATCAAACCATAGACTACAAAGTTTGTGGAAATAACAAGCTCCTAAAAATGGTGTAAACGTAAAAGCTTGTCTAGCCTAAAATTATGAAACCAAATGCGCCGTAGAAAAACTAATTAATTGGACATGAAGTAATTTAATGTGGTGGTGGACGGGAAGAAGAATGAGAAGGGCCATACTGCATTGCGCCGAAATTCCAGTTCTGGAAAAACAGTATGTATGTATGTAGGCACAAGTCGGATGCAGGTGCCGCACATTCACAGCATGCACATGGGCTAAGATACTGTCAGGCTTCCCTAGCCTAGACAGATACGATAAACAAAATAGAAATGGTAGTGAGACTCCAGGATGTTTCTGCATGCAGCTCAATGCCGGTGGCCAATCAATTTTACACGGTGCTAGCCGCACAGCACAGAAGTTCTGTACGATTGAACATTCGTACAGGACAAACAGACGAACATGAAAGAAAAAAAATTAACCATTCACGTAACCCACTGAACTGAATCTTGGTGTATCCACGTAATGAGTACAAATCGTACTGCACTCTTGCACTTTGCGAAATAATTGAAAGAAATTTGAAGAGCTCTATCTTGAGGCTTATTTTTGAACGATGCGGGTTAGATCAGCTCACGTTAGAGAGAACTGTGATGCCGGAATAAATAGCATTGATGAGCCGCATACACGCGGTACAAGGTTGCTTGAAGTCGAATTCCAATACGGCCTGATAAGTTAATTTATTTGTTCAATATCACAATCCGGGGTAGAACGTGATAATAATAAATGCATCTGAATGAACCATATAATGAACTAAAGTAAACTATAACGACTGAGAAGAACAAAGCACATAGAGATTCGTGCGGAGCATATACTAATGACAAATGGTATAAAGCAGTAACGCAACAAATATTTCCGAAAGTGTTGGCTATTGAGATGTGACATACGAGTCTTAGCTACAATTTTTCCGTCTGGCAGTACAATTATGTATGCAAATAATCATATACTTGGATCCTGTAACATGCCGCATAGTCGTACACTGCGCGAAGGCTGAAACGCTGTCAGGCTGCCGAGGTACGGACAGATATAATAGAAAAATATAATGAGAGTGGTATGGTATGGTATGAAAGCACAAGCCAGATCCAGGCAAAGTGCCGCACAGTCAGAGACTGCACGTGGGCTGACAGTGAGACTCCAGTGTGTTCTCGCATTCAGTTCACTAGCGGTAGCATGGTTTTACTTGTGCAGAATAGATGTACTACACGACTGTAAATTCGTGACAGTATTAGCAGTAGCGACAGTTGGCCCTTTTTCCTAATGAAAACGAAGAGGTGGAAATCGATGGATCCATGACCACAAAGTAAAGCCTGAATTGCTTAGTCAAGCCCAGGTGCGCGATGTACAATTGCGCAGTATTTCTACAGTGCATAGGCGATATTGAGCTGAAATGATTTCCCGAAGGTACTGGGCTGAATGCGGATGCATGCTGGAGTATATTTGCTACTTTCTCATTTTCATTTCTAGGCCTAGGCAACTCGACAGTATATTAGCCAACGTGTAGTTTCCGAGTGCACGGCGCTTGCATGAATTAGGCTTGTGATTTTATAGATACATAGAATAACGCTCAGCGAAGTGACAGCTCATGGGTTTTCAACGTAGGATAGCTCATGGGTAGAACGGAGCACAGACTTTGTGGCCAACTTGACTTAATGTAAAATCCATGTTGTAATTCTAAGTCTATCACTAAAAATGGCGACACTAAAGTTGTCACATTACTACAGACCGAATAAAAGAGCAAAGTTCGTCGAAATTATTCGTCATTAGTAAAAAATAGGACAACGAATATTGTTGCAAATAATCACAATAAGAAGCAAAGATACAGCACTATATTGATAGCACAGCATCCAGGTAATGCAGACTTACTTGTGCAAGAATGCCAACCCATTGAACAACTGCTTCATAATACTTTTCTTCACCCCGAGACTGAATTCCACCTTGTATGTGAGTAAACCAGCCAAATCATGCTCGCAAATGTCAAACAACAAATAGAACTCATATCGAGCATTGCTTGCAGGTCCAGCTATAGGGCAAAACAGATTAGAATGAATAAAAGAAAACCTCTTTTATGACAGACACCGCGCAATGAAACGACATTCTCGTGACACAATGAAGTGAGAATACGGATTTCTCGTAATGCAGTGACCGGGAACTGCACATTAGTTAGAAAAGTATGGACAATAAAAATACCCCCTCCGTTTCTTGTTCCATTTTGAGCCGTTTCAATGCAAATTGTTCTTTCGTGGGCTTGTGCCGGACTCGAAAAACTTCCCCGAAAGTACCTTGGCCAATTTTTTGCAAAAGTTCATAATCCTCGACAATCAACGTTTTGGCTTTTTGCTTCAGTGTTTGATCGACATACTGAAACACATCAGTCTGGTCAGCTTCAAGCTCCTTTTGTAGCAAATCCAGTTCACATCCATCCATTGACTACAGTCACCGATTGAAAGTTAATTCACCATTGAACGTTCGAAAAATTACTAACCGGTTACCTGGAGTTGGAAATCAGAACTGAAAAATGTATCCCAATCGATTAAAAATAGCTAAGAGTGATATATAGTGTATACTTCGATAAATGAGGTAAGGTGTGTAGGACATACGTGGGGCTGTGGATATCTGGCACCGAGAACGTAAGGCGGATACCAACCATTGGAAATGCACGACAATTTGCGCGGATTATTTGTTTTCGTCTACAGCTCACTTTCAGGAGACAGGATTCTATCTAAATTGAATTCGGAAATGGAGAGCGATCCGGTCGCTAGACAGGTAGATTGATAAGCGAATTGGCAGAGCAGCTGTCATTTTGTCCCGATTAAAATCTCGTAGCTGGGGAAACCGCAAGCTGGCTGCGAAGACACAACTGAGTGTATGGAGGATACTAAATGCTTTTTACGGGGGTGAAACCTAGACCATCCATTCGTCACGAACGGAAGCCAAATGCTTTCCATCTAAGGAGCATCCACCGTATTTAGAACGTAACGTAGAAGGGCAAATGCTGAAGTGCTTTGTAAAGCTGCTAAAAGAGCAGGTTAACCATACTATACTGGAGTCTTACTACCATTTCTATTTTCCTTCTCGTATCTGTTTAGGCCTGGGCAACCTGACAGTATCTTAGCCCACGTGTAGTCTCTGACTGTAGGGCACTTTGCCTGGATCAGGCTTGTGGTTTCATACCACACCATATTACGACAGCGCCGCCTATGCTGGCTGGGTCATGCGTACCACACTTGCGGTACAAAGGCGTTTTCAAAAGAGATATGAAAGCTATTGACATTGAACCTACGTGTTGGAAAGAACACCCAGTTGACCACTTACACTGCAGGCAGCGTAAAGTGTCGTCTGAAAGCCGGGAAGAGCAGATACTGCACTCAGCTGCTAATCATGGATCACGTCAACGTCGTGCAATTAACATCGAAAGAGATTGTTCCAATCCAATCGAACTGTTGAGTCACGCGAAAAGCTGTGGAGCATGAAAATTCAATGTGCTCATGATGTAGATCCATGGTCAACGTCAACCGAAGGAGATCAACAACATACACACACACACACAACGAAGCCACCTAATCACACCGGTGAGCCAGCCGCACAAAAGTTAAGTGTTACAACTGCAGATTGCATGTCAGATGAGTCAATGTCATCATCATCATCATCATCATAGACAGCATTACACCGGTAGCACGTACCAAATGCTTAACTGCCATACAACCATGAAAAAGTAAAATCCTAAAAGATGATGAAGGGTGGGGCTTAAATTGCTACGGCTTCTATAGAAGAGTAAGCACAAACAAATTGGGAAGAGGTGCCTACATCTCGAATGGAACATGCACTCAAACAAGTTTCATGAACGAGTTGAGCGACATCAGCATGGGAGCTTCCTTGCGGCTTTCACTGTCATGCATCATAACAAGCTTTTCTCGTCACTCCGCTTGACAACATACAAGGTTAAGCAAACACTCCAAGAATGTGCTTAGTGCAAGACCGCCATTGAACACGGTTTTGGGAAATATCCTTAAGCGTAACTAACCATTGTGACATCTGATCGCGGGGACACCAGCCTGGAAGACGCGCTGCGCTGACTTTGGAAATGTTACTAGTAAGGGTTTTTATCTGCCTATGCCATGTGACGGTTTGGCCACCCCGAGATTTACGCCAATCAGGATGTGGCGTCGCAAAAAGAATCCGTTTTGGAAGTCGGTGGTTCGGCATCGCAAAACGTGACCAAACCAGCGTAACCTATGCAGGTTGATCTGCTTGTCTATATCAACATTACTACCGAACAATTTATTTCGACGAGCATCGGTGCGTATGCGATTGTAACAGCTAACTCCTAGAATGTTACGGAGACATCGGTCGTCAAATACTTGGAGATGCTGAATGTGTTCTTTACGTAAGGTCCAGGTTTCGCACCCATACATTAACACAGCCCGAACTGTCGCTTTATAGACTCTACTCTTGAGTAACAAAGACAGTCCTTTCTGGCGCCAGAGGTGACCTAGGTTGCAAAATGCTACGGTCGCTTTAGAAATGCGTACCGAAACCTCTTCGTCTAACAATGCAGAATTATTGATACAACTACCGAGATACGTAAAATGATCTACGATTTCGAGCGCCTGATTGTCAAGTAATAATGTGCTGTTTGATAAATCGATGTCCTGCAGCAGAACACTGCACTTAGTGGGTGC
>JACCGJ010015002.1:0-52821 GCA_013407085.1 Atriophallophorus winterbourni | reverse complement strand
GAAGATATCATTCCATGTGTAGAATCTACCTTAACTCAGCTACCGGAAACACAGGCAGACGCATTACGCAACTGTATAGCCAGTATTATTAAGAAACAACAGCCAGAAAGGTGTAACCTTACGCAAGATGAACAGCGAGCACTTCTTAATCTGCGGAAAGAAGAGGGAATGGTGATCACTAGAGCCGACAAAGGCAAGGCTACGGTGATACTCTCAAAAAGTGATTATAGAAATAAGGTTGAATCACACCTTGCGGAAGGTCCTTATGAATTTATTGACAGCAGGAGAACCACGTCGATTATGAATAACCGTAAGCGGCTGATTTCGAGATACTTGCGTGGAATCAAGGAGGAACTAGGTAAAGGATTATGGTTCAGGCTATACCCGGAATCTGCTCAGACCCCTAGGTTGTACGGGCTCCCGAAGATACATAAGGTGGGCGTCCCTCTGCGACCTATCGTGGATGGCATTGGATCCCCAACACACGAATTAGCGAAGCATCTCGCTCATTTGTTGAAACCGCTAGTCGGGAACAGGGATTGTTGAAGTTAAACGGCAGTTTATTCTTCAACGACCAGCTGTGAAGCTGTAATAGCAGACAGTCTTCTGGACTACGAATGCTGCGCCAAATCTTTATGTCGTCCGCAAATAACGTAAACAACGTTATCAATGTCATGTTCATTGCTTGTCAGAACGAGATCTAAGAGTGAGGGTAAATCGTTTCCGCGGTATCGGGTATTACATGTAATGTAACTCAAGGTTAGCTACAAAGTAGTAAACAATGTAATGCTTTTAAACCAATATTATATGAACCAAAGTAATGTTTTGCTCACATTCCTGCGCACCCAACTGGTTTTTGGCAGTTTCGAGACAGTAAGATTATGTCCTGTGAGGCTAGTAACAGTGGAAAATAGGCTACAACAAGCTAGAAGCTCATGTTGTGAAATCTAGACTTGGATTTAGAAGAATACGACGCTATCAAGTATTGCATGTCTTAGGCCATCCGCACGATCTACACTACACACACACGTTAGTGTATTCATTGTTTTCACAACCAAGATAACACAGAACGTCTGAAATGGACCCCTCACGGTCGACAAATTTTAGAAACATTTCATGCTTTCAGGTGAGAAGGTGTGACAGTTGGGAATAAAATGTTCCGTTTTATTTTTAAGCTGATTAGGTAGGTGGAGTGCACGCCATTTGAATTCGTCTGGCTGTAACAACGTGTAAACGAAACAAAATATGACTGCGCATTCGGTACAATTGTTACAGTACAAACGAATACGGATTGCCATCACAATTGACGGTGCCTTTATCTGGTGCGCATTTATTTTCTTATGAAACTCATTACCGTCGGGTGTTGTGCATTTACCTATTGAAAGGATTTTCATCAGCAAACTTATATATTGATGTGAAAAATGCAACCTTTCATTCACTTCATATGAAGCTACTTCTGAAGCATCGGACACCCTGAATCTTTAACCGTGTTTAAAAACAGGATTGACTCTTACCTCCATGAACATCATTATTAAATCCCATGAGGCTGATCTTCTTATGACATTCGCGAATTTTTTCACTTATATATTTTTTCACTACATAACTAACGGAGCTAAAGTTAAGCTGTTTGAAGAAAAACAAAAATCGAATTAACTAGTAGGTATAAGGTGAATAAAAGTTATTTACTTTCGCATCAGTGCTGAGCGCCAGATTGTGGAGATTTCTGCCCCATCCACCTTATTGACTATCATCCTTGGTCTGACGAAGTTGCTGTGTCAGAAGTGAAACGTTACCCAAAAACTACTCAAACTGATTGCACACAAATTCCTTTGCAAACTACCATTCAATTTCGAAAAAATGCAAAATGATGCAAATTGGTAATCCTTTTAAGTGCCAATGTCATTTTGGGCAGAAAATGTTAAACTTGGCTGAATCGGAAATAGATCTTGGAGTCTATGGATGCGACAGCGCACAGAACAGCAGCGTTGTGATGTCAGTTACAGATTACCCAAATTGATATCTATCAGTCTGTCAAATCCGTTAAGTCCATCGCTAAGTACCGATAAATCTATTTTGATTCAAAATCATTAATTACATAACTGATGTTCAGTATTTTTTACAAAAACGAGTACGATTACATTGTAAATATTTTAACCTGGAATTCTCAATAATAATGTGATGTATATTTGAAACAGATGAAAATAATTAATTTTAATGAAATTCGCCTTGGTGCCGTTACCTGACAGACATCTTCCTAATTAAGGAAAGCACTTTCTGTGGAAAAATTCACAATTATATAATTTTTAATGCACATTTTCTACGCCATAATTTGAGCAGAAATATCAACCTCAAGGATGTCTTAATGAGAATTATGTAACTTTGATTTTCGAAACTTTTGTAACTTGCATTAATACACGCATTAATTGGATTATTACCGCAAATCTGACATATGACATTTTTGAACTTGGTCGTAGAATTGGGCGTGCCTTTATAGTCAAACTGGTCTACAGGTCTTCAACAAGAAACTTCATTCAATCACTCCCTACTGCATCACTAATTTTATTCCTCTACCACTATGAAAAACGTTATATCAGAAATGACTCCTTGACTTTAAAACAACTACTAGAAAATATTCATTTCCTGTGTACAACGTGTATGTTGCTATTAAGGAAATTTGTCATTTTAAATATTTGTTGATTATAAAAAATTGCGATATTATTGCCATACAAATACTCATCGAGCGTGTTTAAAATAAATTTCATTATATGGCAATTCGCCGACATTTAACATTTTCAAAAGTTAAAACAAAATAAACTTGAGAGTATTTAGTCGGAGGTTTGTGGATAATGTTATTGTTTATTTGATCCTTTGCCACTAGGTCGAATTACGAAAGGTTTTGTAATGGAATTCATATTTGTCTTTGAACAGAGAGGAAGACATCTATCAGATATTTCATATCGAGCTTATCAATACATGGATCAGAATTTGTATCTGCTCGAAACATCTAGATAGGGTTTAAACCCATGATCACAAACAAAAAAAATGCTCACTTGCAAGCATTTTTACCACACGCAAAGCTCACAACAGTTTTCTTGCTGTTTGTACTAATTTTAATCGGCATGCGATAGAAACAATGGACGTATGGTAAACCATTTTCGCTTTTATGTCTCTGTCGTATAAGCTTTGCACGGCCGAACTCTGGAATCACGAGTGCCTAAACACATATCATGTGGATCTTCTGTTTTTTTCTTCTATACATATATGTTTCTTGTAACTAAAACACCTTCCCATTTGCGTCGTATGGAAAATCATTAACTTAATGATAAATAATTAAATAACAAGTTAGCTTCTGTTTTTAAATTTATCAACTCTTTCTAAGATCATCATCATTATATACATTGAATTCAGCCACATAAAGACAGCAACCAGGAGCACTAATCTTAATTTGAACGGTGTTCAATCATATAAATCATCCATGCAGCCAACTGCTACATAGTTCCCAAAACGCACTTCTGCGTGGTTAACATTCTGTACTTTACAAACATCATAAAAGGTTTAAATGCCTTAAATTAGCATTTTGTGTTCGCATTGTGCCATTATTAGGCAGTTTACCCAGTCACGTGGTGCATTTTCGAACAAATGACGCTGTTAGAAAAGCACTAGATGAACTTGAGGACAAATATGTTTTTTTTATGTTTGACAGTATTCCTTAACAATAATTTTGATATTATTAACCATCCGAACAGAAGTAATTTCTTGTGGGTTTGTGTAAAGCATAGCTTTTTTCCCGCATATCATGTATGAATAAATCTATGAATGAATTTGCAAACAAAGTGTTCAGAGGAGTGTGTAACATTGGCTGCGTCGTCGGCAAACATCAGGCCATGGAAAATCACATCTCGGAACTCATCTTGCGATGTCAACTTGTTTTGGTTGAAAATGTTGCTTTCACTTCGCGTGTGTTGTTGAAGAATTGCTGTTGTCGCTTTAAAAGCGTGTTCTCGATGCAGATGAAAGAGAACGCCGAAAAGTTTTGTAACCAGAAAACACGCGTGCTTGACGCCTCTATGAATTTCAATGGCTTTTGAAGTTCAACAGTTAAAATGGACTGAACACTTTATGCCTGATTGGAACCAAATACAGTGGAACCCGGGTACAACGAATCGCTGGGGAGAGAGTAAAATGTTCGTTGTAAGTAAAACGCATTGTCAGACGTTATTTTGGCGCCGTTTTTTGTACACATGTAAACAAAATAGGAGTGACGAATGTCTTACCTTTGTGTTTCTGCATGCGTGTAATCCATTTGATGAATAGATGATGCCACAGCATACAGATCACAACATTAATTACAAGTTTATGTTATTTATAGTGAATTTATTTTAAAACGAATGGCGCGAATGTTTAAGAGAGTTGCTTCTTCTGCTGCGGGAAGGTGGACATCGTTGATTTTGCCAGGCCATATTATTTAGCAATTTCAGATTTTGTCATTTTGCCACTCTCCTCTTCAGCTAAAATTTCCATATTTCCTCTAGGCTAAACTGCTCTCGTTTTCGTTGTCTGTCAGCCACCGTGTAATTGTAAGAAGGGAATGAAGTGTCTGACTGAGTGATTGCAATTTGTCATGAGTCTGTGATTACCAATCACAGAGAATTCACGTGATATTCTTGTGCGTGCGTGCGAGTCAGTTAGCATACTGTAATCCAGGCTGCCTGTGTCTCGCCAAGCTTTGTCAGTTCTATTCGTAGCGCACTGCAGGCCACTCTTGACGGAGCGTTGTGGGTCAAAGGCAAGACAAAGCGAGTTCGTTGTATGTATGAACTTTATTGAACAAACATAGCTGCCGGGAACGTGTAATGTTCGTAATAGGCGAGATTCGTAACGAACAGATTCGTTGTACGAATGTTTTAAATAGGCTTACAAAGAAGGAATTTATTTGAGAAATCATGGTGTGTTCGTTCAAACCGGGAATTCGTTGTAAGCTAGTTCGTTGTAGGTGGGTTCCACTGTAAAGAATTTCAGCAATTCTGTGAGATATCCTATTATATCTAGCATTAAAAAAAACCCATTCTGCTTAAGCCATAGAATACCATCATTAAATCAATAAAACAGCGCAAACGCTGATCCCGACCATTTTCTTGGAGTTGTCTGAGGAAGTTCATCTCATACGTTGATCATAACTTGCAGAAGCCCCATTGAGATTTAGAGTAAACTTTTCAGCTTCAAATTGTAGTCGAATTTGTAAGACTACAGCAAACAAATCCACCACAACAATCAGAAGGGAGATTTATCTGTAATTTTTTCCTATACTTAAATAATATGATGAACTTCATATCTCTCATCTCTCGTGAGAAACATTTCTCCAGGCAGCACTGCATAAGCATATGATGAAAAGGGTGTAATAATGCTCAAAGAAGCTCCTTTGCATACATCACACACACATACACACCACGACTTGATTCGTGCTGTTTGCAATTATCGCGTAGGGACAGTAGAATGAAGATTCGCATGCGCCTAAAACAGTGGAAGAATGATAAACTAGTTGCTATTGTATGTCACCGTTGCGTAATTTTGGTACGACCAACTTGTTCAATCACATAAGCCCCCGATCATGTAGATTGGGTTTGAAACCAATGTCCATGAACAAAAATGCTCATTTGCATTCATTGTTAGAATGGAAAAACCTTGCATTTGTAAGCCCGTTCCATGTCCAGCTGATTAGCTCATTATGATGCAAATTCTGAGAACAAAGAACCAACCGTTTGAAACGAACAGATTTCTACAGCACAAGATAACTTCAATTGATAAATGTGTTTACTACACATATTGCTAAAATACAACACGTAACTGTCTTTATAGGCAAGTCTCTTGAGTACAACATTGTCTTTCCAGTTGATTTTCGGTCGATTTCAAGTCAACTGGTAACATCGGGAGCTTACGAAGCTATCTGCTTTTTGAAGAAGCTTGACGAATACTATATTGTTTAATAGTTGCTGTCGTATTGTATCTACTGCTGATTCCAAACAGTTTAACTCAAGCCATTCTCATGCAATTCTTCCGAAACCGAATGCTTGCTTGTTTACAATCTATGTTGTGAAACATTATGGCGCTCCCTATCCATGTGTTAAACTAGAGATGACGTATTGACCATGTTCGTTATTATATGTAAGTGCACAAAAATTACTACAATATGGATAAATGTAGCATGAAACATTACCAAAAGTAGAACAAATTATAGATATACGATATCTAAACGTCGAATTTGCTCATATGCGTCAGTCATACCTTTATAATTCTCGATATATATGATTATTGACTATTCTTTTAATTCATACCGTAATCTAGCTGCGCTGTTAAGCCTATAAGATTTCACACATAAACTAACAGACCTGGAGAACTTAACGCGATAACATCGATTTTCGTCGGTGTAGTTTAATTCATTTATTCTATAGAAGGAAATATAGTATTTTGTTTATAAAATGTGTACGCAAATCATATTAATTTAACCACACAACAGTCTACAAGGTTTCAGCGCCTAATTTGAACAAAAGCGTGGCTAGTGAAATAGTAATAGAACCGATTTTTAAAAGAGAATGTGAAAATGTTTGTCATGAGACACCATGCACTTGCACCTGTTTCCTGAATACAATCAGAGTGATTCTGATATATAAATAGTTTTAAACAGATTTTGCCTCATGATAGAATTTTCCGAACATTTTCCCTTCCAAAAAAGCATATATGAAATTATGTTAATCATCTCTGGATACATATTTATCCAATGTTATTACGATATTTTTTCATTATAAATCGATAATCCCAATAACAACTTGAATCTCCTTAAAATGTTTGTTCTATTAAGTTAACTAACTCAAGCAAGCTACACCCGGTAAGTTTATTTTATCATGCGAAAGATGAACAAAAATTTCGAGGTCATGAATCATTGATGCACTTATCCTAATCTCTGACCTATTAAACCTTTACGCCCGTATGTGACGAATTCATCACATAAAATAAAAGGGCTTATATCGAAAGTAATGCCACTGGAGACCCGAATGTGACGAATTCGTCACACGTTTATAACTTTCCCAATATATATATATATATATATATATATATATATATATATTGCGTATAATGCGTATCATAACTATTTACTATAACCTTACTTATAACCTTTAGAATTTTTATTTTTCATTGAAAAATTAATTCAGGGCTTAAAAGGTTAAAGGCCTTGATAGTGTAACATCAATTTCAGCTATCTGGTTCACTAAATGTTACTTAAAAATCAAAACAAATTCATTATATACCTTAAGCAGCAATCTAACATTTTGATTATTTTTAATAATGTGACAATTCTCACAACTTTTGTCGATTCATATTTACTTTCAGCTTGCGCCCACGACAGCGAGCAACGCCTTTTGCAATACATGCACGATGTAACAAAGTTTGCTAAGCAAATCACAAGTTTCAATTAACACGTGACACAATCATACTTATAAAAGCACACCGTCAATCCAATATTCACTCATTTTATTTGAAACGTGCCAGAAACGATCGTATTTACCTACCAAAATAGCGCTATGCGGTCGCATAATTCTGTGCTCCAGTGTTTTTGGATCTACTTTATTCCCGTATCAGCCTATCTGAATAGATTACACATTTTTGTATTCCTCTTAAAGAAAGCATCATGACCTTAGGAGTGAAGCCCGGTGATTGCATCAGCTGTGAAAGATTAGTCGAAAGGCGGTAAGTCACAATGCCCGACACGGTAGTTGTTTTATTTGTCACGATAAAGTTAATAGTAAGTGTGACGTTACCCTGACTGCCGATGGTTTTGCAATTAACAATAAAGACAAAATATCAGGAGTAATCTTTACCTGTCATATATGCAGAGTTGAACATAGAAACTGCACAAGGACTACTGCAAGCTCACATACTGAAACTAATATGAAAATGTTAAATTTGAGGGACCGTATACAGAAATGTGAATCTTCGTTAAATAACCTATTAATTAGCAAACTAAATCATAAGCTTGAGCGTGGGTATAGTGTTTCATTTCCGGTTCTAGGGAGGCAGCAATGAAAACAATTCGATGATGAACATAGAGCAATTCGACCTCGCAGTTCAGAACAACCTAGACGTGCCCATGATTCACGTGCCTTTGAACGGTCTGAAACAAATTAAACTAAAACCGCGAATAAAAAGCGAGCCGTTAAAGAACCAACTGATCACAAATCATATAATGCTTTGGAGCATTGAAGGAATACTTCCACCAATCCTGAGCCACAATATTTGAGTGTGATTTGTGCTCTCTTTTCAAAGACCGTCAAAAGCACAACGAACAAAAGGAAGGAACTGAGTGGAATTATAAAACTTGGAACTGTTGTGCTGTTGGTATTGACTCGTTTAACTAGACGGTGTGATTCACCTCATCAGGATAAATTCTTACCTACTTGGGTCTAATTATTCATTGAATATTGTTATTCGTGATGATATTTCATAGTGCGAATGGAGAAATAATACATTCGACATAGGAATGTCATCAAATCGCAATGTCATCATCCTCGGTGTTACAAAGCTGTCAAGTAATCACGAGGCTAAAAAGCGAGCTGAGCATGACTACCGGCAATGGTGTTTTCTGGCTGATAACATTTTCGTTGAAAAGGCCATAGTCGCTCAATACAACGCTGCATGTATTGCTATGTATCTAGTAGAACAAATGGGTGCACCTTCACGATCATAGACTTCGTAATGAATATATAAACCCGGTGGAGTTTGTACTTGAGTGTTCATTCTATCTATTCCTCAGCTGACCAACCATAACGTTGATATATGTGAGCAGTATGTAAAAGTGTATATCCTGCTTATAGAAACGTACTTTCTTGTTTCAGGTTTATTTTCTGTTGCCGCCAAGTAAACTAGTAACCAAAACCAAACTAAGTTTTGGGTTAGTTTATATTCAAAAGTGTTTATTACATCAAATAAAAAAATTTGAAAAACATAACTAATATACGTACATGAGATCTTGTATTTCACAATAGGAACTAGAATCCCAAAACAGTAAACCCATCGGTCAATGAATACGTGACGATCATCTTAAAATGTTTTGTATTCATGAAATGTTATCACACAAGTCAATTGTTCGCATTTAGAAAAATCATTTTTACATCAACCACAGGTCTATTGCCGTGATGATCAGATCAGCAGCCTGCAAATATTAGTAAGAAAATTTCATTGTAATTTTAAAATGAGAATCATAAGGTGGTAAAAATTATTGGCGAGCGATAATATTAATGTAAGTGAATATTTTTGGCATGAGCGGTGAAACATGAGGGAAACGGATGTTAAAAGTTCGTGACACTAAATAACATGAATGGGTGAAATATTTTGTATTTTCTTGTGTTACCGAGATTCAAATCGTCATATTCTCCAGCATAATCATTATCAATTGATCAACACTCTCTTTGGTGGCAAAATATTTAGCATTGAGATATTTATATGAGTTCATTGCATTTAAATTTCAGTGTAAAGACGGCTGAACGAAGGTTTGACATGTTCAAACTATAGTAGTAATAATGTATTGTTTTGTTTGATATTAGCAGTTACCTCGGGATAACCTCACAATAGTTTATGGGCTTATTGCTTGTATACAGCCAACATTAATGTACTATGGGTTTATTTTTGCGAGAAATATAACGATAAAAAAATCAAATACGGTTGCAATCTATTTGTAAACTGGATAAGGATATTTGTAGAGTTTTGACTTCATACCACTAACAAGCTTTCAGTATTTTGAACGCATACATGAAATAAAACCTGATGACTCGTTGTCCATTGTGTTCGAGCAATACAATTCACAGTAGTCATACATCAACACTGAATAAAATCAGAAGGGCGGAAGTTAAAGGTTACAGTTTATTTAATTCAGTTGAAATTCCATCAAGATCTCTTATACAAATTCCGTTCAGTATCGTGTAAAATAAAAACCGACATACTCATTTTTTATTATAGAAAATAACAGAGTCGTTACTAACAAATCAGTTTGACAGTTGTATTTTTTGCATTGGAGACCAAACACTAATCGTTAGTATTGTCTTACTATAAGGTTGAAAAATACTGGAATTTTACATGTATTAAATGAAAAAGACTAATTTCAGGAATCAGTGCGGCAGATAGATTAGGATAAACATATCTATCTTTAAGATCATTTTTTTCTTTGCATTCAACGTTTTTATAGCTCGTCTGATCGTCAAACACCTGTGGACATTGGTTTGGGCCTCGACCAATCTTGCTGAATTTGCAACAGGGAAGAGGATGTCGAAGACCTACAAGGATTAGAAGTAATTAGCCGCATTGGTGAAGAATAATCCGATTGGAACATAATATATGTTTGCAAATAAAATTAAAAAAACCTAATCTTAGTGTAAATGTAGTTTACCTATAAAACTTAATGTCGTATAGTTATCATTATTTTAGAGGTTTAGACTATTATTGAACTCATCACCGTTGTTTTAACCGCAGCATTCAAGCTGAAAAACAAAAATAATTTTATAAAATCGTGATTAATTAAAACATTATTTATGAATAATATTGCATTCGAATGATACAAAATTACTCATTAGAAATTATAGGCGAAATAGTTAACTTAATTTTGTACTAGTGATAAAGCAAATATAAATATGTACCAACAAGGATAAAAATTGTTTAGCTGTTTGCTTAGTTATTGGTAGAATCTTAAACAATTGACGCTTTTAAAATATCACTAGATGACCGTATGGACAAATACATTTTTCATATTTGACAGTAATCGTTAACAGAGATTTTGATATTTTTTACCATCCGAACAAAAGTACATTTTTGTGGGTTTTGTAATGGATAGCTTTTTGGCGCATATCATGTACGAATGAATTTATGAATGAATTTGCAAAGAAAGTTTTCTGAGTTTGTGCAACCACGACTGCATCGTAGGTAAACATCAGGTATTGCAAATTTAGTACCTCGGTTTGTGCTCCCAACAGGTTAAGGTTAAAAAGCCTGCTATGACTTTGCGCGCGTGGTTACATAATTTCTGTTCTTGTTTCAAGCGTGTTCTTGATGCAGAGCGAAGCAAATGCCGAAACTTGTTGTAACAAGAACACACCCTTGTCTAATGCCTTTAGAATTTCAATGGATTCTGAAGTACAACCGTTAAAATGGACTGAGTACTTCATGCCTGAGTTAAACGAATTAACGAGGTTTATAATTCTGCGGGGCAGCTCATTACATCTAGCGTTTGAAAAAGACCCTCCATGCTGGAGCCATAGAATACCATCTTTAAATCAATAAAGACAGCGTATACTGGCAAACGTTGTTCCCGACAATTTTCTTGAAGTTGTCTCAGTGAGCTTATGTCAACGATTGACCTTAACCTGCAGAAGCCTCATTGATATTCAGAGTAAACACATGCAGCGGCAAATTGTATCCAGGTTAGTAACACTTTGGCAAACAATTTGACCGCAACAATCAGAAGGGAGATTCCTCTGTAATTGTTGAAGTTTCATCTATCACCCTTATTCCTCAATAGTGCCATGAACCTCGTGTCTCGCATCTCTCGTGAAACACATTCATCATGCAAGCAGAGCAGGAGCAAATGATGGAAAGGCTGTAATAATGCTGTTATAAAACTTTAATGAGCTCATCTGGAATTCCGTCAACATCAGGATTTTTCAATTCACTGAGCAGTTGATTTCCGATTTGAGCACATCAAGAGTAGTTGTAATATCTAGATGTTCGATGTTTGACAGGCACTCAATACGTTCAAGTGAATGCGGTGCAAACATACCGTTCTGAGAGCAGACGGAGGTGAAGTTCTCTAACCATATTTCAATCTTCTGAGTTTAGTCGACATTAGGGTAGCCAGATAGAAACTTAACGGGAACCGTCTGAATTTCTTTGGACCAATAGATGGCTTGATCCCATAATACATAACGCTAAGTCTGTTAAAGTGAATTTCTAGCTCCTCCTAAAAGTTTTAAGTTTTCACCAGTTGGCATACCTCCGAACTTCAAGAATGCCGACTGTTTCTTGTCTAAAACAGAAATCATCTGAGAAGCTTTCACTCCGAACCACTCGTTCGTTCCAGCTATCTTTTTACCGTAAATGAAAAGTGCGACTCGGCATACGTAGCTTTTAAGCGGTTCCCAGTTTTTTTAAAACGGAAAGATAATCCTTTCAAAACCATTCAACATTGAGTCAGATGAAAAGTGTATTTAAGAAATTAGCAATTTATAATACAATGTGAAAGAAAAGATTATACTTCATCTAGTTCGCATTGTTTTGCAGAAGAACTCATCAGTTAAAATTATTTTTTTCAGAATTCAGACCATCACACAAAACAGAAAATACTATTTTAAAATGACCATTCATTTTTGTTTTTTGGTTCTCGAATTATCTTAGGATATAGTTAGCTTACACTCTGAGTTAACTTAATGAAAAACAATCCATTCAAATGTTTAGAAAATATTCGCTGAACATTACCTAGTATATATCAAAATGAATTAAAGAATGGTTACCAAAAAAGCGTAAATTTCCTTTGGTGTAGCCGTGATAATATTTTTACTGTTGGTGGGAAGCATATCCGTTTTTGAATATTGAACTTGCAAATATTAACTCAATTCACGTATTTTGATAATTCAAATTCACAGATTAATATGCTTTGATATAATCCATATTTTCCTTCAAACATCGTAGGTCCAATTGGCAACGTCGTCTTCATCATGGCTATTGTTCTGTTTGGCATTAGTGTCGTTGCCTACGTGGGTCTGTACTGCAACATCGTTCTTTTGATGATTATTGTGAGTAGTTCATATAATTTAAAAATGTTACTCGTATTTGTTATCCTAGGATAATTCGAGAATCATAATACAAAAATGCATGGTCATTTTAAAATTGTATTTTCTGTTTTGTGTGATGGTCTGAATTCTGAAAAAAATCAATTTTAACTGATGATTTCTTCTGCAAAACAGTGCGAACGAGATGTAGTAGTATAATATGTAATGCGTAATTTTGTATCATTCAAAAGCATTATTATTCATGAATCATTTTTCAATTAATCACGGTTTTTTATAAAATTATTTTTGTTTTTCAGCCTGAATGCTGCCGATAAAACAAAGGTGACGACTTCAATAATTGTCTAAACTTCTCAAAAAATGATAACTATTCGACATTAAGTTTTATACGTAAACTACATTTACACTAAGATCAGTTTTTTTTAATTTCATTTGCAAACATATATTATGTTCCAATCGGAGTATTCTTCTCCAATGCGGCTAATCACTTTTATTCCTTGTAGGTCTTCGGTATCCTATTCCTTGTTGCAAATTCAGCAAGATTGGTCGAGGCCTAAACCCATGTCCACAGATATTTGACGATCAGAGCAGCCATAAAAACGTTGGATGCAAAGAAAAAATGATCTTAAAGATATATATGTTTTTTCTTAATCTCTCTGTCGCACTGATTCCAGAAATCAGTCTTTTTAATTTAATACATGTAAAATTCCAGTATTTTTCAACCTTATAGTAAGACAATACTAACGATCAGTGTTTGTTCTCCAATGCAAAATTGCCACTGTCAAACTGATTTGTTAGTAACTACTCTGTTATTTTGTAATAACAATAATTGAATATGTCGGTTTTTATTATACCCGATACTTAACGGAAGTTGTATGAGAGATCTTGATGGAATTTCAATCAAATTAATTAAACTGTAACTGTTAACTTTCGCCCTTCTGATTTTATTCGGTGTAGATGTATGCCTACTGTGAATTGTATTGTTCGAACACAATGGACAGCGAGGCATCAGGTTTTATTTCATGTATGCGTTCAGAATACTGAAAGCTTGTTAGTGGTATAAAGTTAAAACTCTAGAAATGACATTATACAGTTTACAAATAGATTGCAACCGTATTTGCATTTTTTATTTTTATTTTTCTCGCAAAAATAAACCCATCGTACATTGATGTTGGCTTTATACAAGCAATAAGCCCATAAATAACTGGGCAGAATCGGACATAGATCTTGGAGTCTATGGATGCGACAGCGCACAGAACAGCCCGCATTGTGATGTCAGCTACAAATTACCCAACTTGATATCTATCAGTCTGCCATATCTGTTAAGTCTATCTATAAGGACCAATAAAACTATTTTGATTCGAAAGCGTTGAATACATAAATGATTTTCAGTGTTTTTACAAAAACGATAAGTTTCCATTGAAACTATTTGATCCTAAAATTCTAAATAATAATGTGACGTATATTTGAAACTGAGGAGCACAATTATTTTCAAACAATATCGCCTTGGTGCCGGGTAGCTGACAGATTTCATTCTGATTAAGGAAAGCATAATCTGGGGTAAAATGTCGTAATTGTATAATTTTTAATGTAAATTGGCAACGGTATAATTCGTGCAGAATTATCAACCTCAAGGCTGTCTTAATGAGAATTACGAAACTCTGATTTTCGAAACTTTTGTATCTTGCATTAAAACTCGCATTAATTGGATTTTCACCGCAAATCTGACATAAGACATTTTTAAACGTTGTTACGGAATTGGGTGTGCCTGTATAGTCAAACAGGTCTACAGGCTTCAACATGAAAGCTTCATTCAACCACTCCATTTTTCATCATTGATTTTATTCCTCTAGCACTGTAAAAACCTTATATCAGAAATTAGTTCATGACATTACAATGACTGTGATAAAATATTCTTTGCCTGAGTTCAACGATAATATATGCTATTAAGGAAATTAGTCATTTTACATATTTGTTGATTATAAAAATTGCAATAATATTGTCATACAAATACTCATCGAGCACGTTTAAAATAAATTTTATTGTTTAAAAATTTCATTCACAATAAACCTGCGGCTATTTATTCGGAGGTTTGCGGATAATGTTATTGGTTTTTTTGATCCAGCGCAACTACGTCGAATTCCGAAAGATATTTTTGGAATAATATTCATATTTTCTTGAACAGAACACATATTTAGAGAGGAAGACATCTTTTTGGTTTTCCATTACAATACATGGATAAGATTAATGTGAATATGAATCTGCTCGAAACATCTAGATAGGGTTTAAACCCATGATCATGAACTAAAATGCTCCCTTGCATGCATTTTAACCACACACTCCCTGCAACCGGTTTCATGCTGTTTGCACTAATTTCACTGGGCATGCGATTGAAAAAGTGGACGTGTGGTAAACTTTTTTTGCTTGTATGTCAAATTTGGATAACACTTGCACGGCCGAACTCTCTAATCACGAGCGCCTAAACACATATCATCTTGAGCTGCTGCTTTTTTGCTATAAATGAATGGTTTTTGTTACTCGAACACCTTCTCAGTGGTTTTGGAAAGAGAATAATTAACTTAATGCTTAATAATAAAATAACAAGGTAGCTTCCGTTTCAAAAAATACTTGAACGCGTAAATGCTGCAGGAGTACGACTAGGGACGATCGAATTTTGTGTAAATTGGTATTGTAACATGATGTTCTTGGCAACTGTAAATATTTCATTCAACACGAGAGTTTATTCATGACAAAATATCATCTGCTCTGTGAACCAGTTTATCAATCTCGATGACTAGCGAGAGGTTATCCGCAATGGTTAAACAAAGATATGTGAAATGATTAAATCGTTCAAGCTGGCAGTTTCTAACAGTGATGATTTGAGGCGATAACATTTCTTGACGTTAAAATATCGTCCAATAGCTGTACTGAGATTACTATCTATAGTATGGAGTCCCTTACGCGTGAAATTGTGTGACCCATCGGGACTGCTTCTACTGCCAGGAGAAAGGGCATAAACGGACGACTTACGTCTCAAAACCAACATGCTTCGGGCAAATGAAGCTCGTAAGTCCATGAAGGCGGTCAACCTAGATGAAGGACAATTGTTATCTAAAAACGAGTTATAACTAATGTGTGAGATTAAACATAAACATTATATTTGATGTTGAATGTGAATACTTTTGTTCGTGTAATTGTTGCGATAATTCAATATGTAACGTTCATTTTCAAAGAAATTGTTTCTCGCTTATCCGATTTAAAATAGATCGTTCACATTAGTATCATTCATTCAACATTTTGATACAAATTAACCCTATATTTATATTACACAAGAGAATTTTGTTGTATCGTCTATGCTCCAGAGCTTTGTGGTATACAATTTATTGTTAATTCGAATGTATGTTGAATAAATGAAAGAGAACCGACGTGTAATGTATGTCACAACGAGGTTGTTTGTTGCAGTATGTGTGTTTTATAACCGCTCCAAATTATATCTCTGTTTGCCATTGTATAAGAATTAAAACTAATCCTGCTGTTCACATGATGGTGAACGTTAATGGTCTGTGATACGGATAATATTTTGGTGATATGAACAACATCATTGTTTGTATAAAACTAATGTTTGAATGAAGTGATTGCGCAATTCACGAAATTAGTATAACAGGAGGCCAAATTCGCTGTAATCAACATGTGTTTTGGAAAGAATGTCAGCAGGTCAGCCCTACCCGTGCCGTGTGGCACATGAGGTGAAGACAACTTCACGCCAGTGGTTCCGGTCTGTCGCTGCCGTATGCACCGTGAATCCTTGTGCATGTAGTTCGCGTTCCAACGTTCGCGCCAAGTTTCCTTGGGCCGTCCCCTTTTCGTTTACCTTGCAGACGCCAGTGAATGGCTCCCTTCGTACGCGAACTGGGATCCATCCTGCATACATGACCGAGCCACGGATCTGTTGTCTTTGTTTCCGTAGCAATCTGGGTTTTACGGGATAGGGTTGCTAGCCCTGAGCCCAACCCTCCTCCTTTCTCAGACGGGCTTGGGACCGTCCTTGGCGGGAAAGAATGTGCCAAATTATTAAAACGAATTCAAACGATTACGTGGGCAAATTTTCGAGATAAACAATGCGACCTCTTTGACTGTTATTGGCTAGAATCCTTGCATATCACGGTTCCGTGTTATCATTGGTCTGTAGACCCAATATCTAATTTGTTCGTTTGGTGTTGCTGTGTTTGATGAGTATTGCTTGATAGTCTTTGTTTTAGTGACTTAGGGAACACCTCTTTTTTGTAATTCATGCACAAATATTAGTTATTCTAGGGTTGATGCGGTTCTCCAACCAAATGACCAACAACGCCTTGCATGTGTAAGAGTATTACGCTTGAACTTGCTTGAAACCATTGTGAAAACGTGTAGCTTAATTACCGGATTTTCGGTCATAAATGTTATCTGAGATGGTGTCAAAAATCAAGAATCAAGATTTTATGGTGAAAAATGCAATTGCTCTACATGTAACATTGGCTGACAACTATTGCAAAAGAAATGTAATCCAAAACACTTGTTGTATGTTTGTCTGGATTCAATACACAAGGCCGATAAAGGGGTGTTTTTGGACATATGCATCTAGTTTTGCTTTAAAATCATCAAATGTTGTTTCATTCACAACGTCTTACGGCTGTGCATTCCATAGAAAGCAGGATATTTCTTTGGAATCGGCCAAATGCAGACAGATTTCCAGCAACCAGGCATAATTGCTCTTTCCATGCAACGATTAAGAATGGATGTGATGGGGGATGATAGCACTCCAACACATTCTTTTAGTACAGTGGGTGAGAGTTTATCAGGTCCTGCAGCCTTAAAACATGAGACAGCCGAAATTGCACAAAAGACCTCGGCTACGTTGGCGAAAGGTGAATCGGAAAAGGATGATGTGGGCAAAATTAAGTTGTCTTCACAGTGATTATCAGTAAATTGATGCACGAACGATTCGTTCAAGGAATTGATATCAAAAATAGGTGGGGATTTTCTGTTGTTCTTTCCACAATATGTTTAAGCGCACGCCATAGGTGGAGACTGTCTTTCTTTTCAAGAAGTGTGTTCGTGAACAGCTTTTCTAGACGTCGATTTTCGAGCTTGATTGAATGGGAAAACAACGCAACTGTTTCACGATCATGTGTTTTGAACGCATTCTCTTTCAATCTCCTTAGGCGTTTTAGGTAGACAGAGGAAAAACGGCGAGGAATCACAAATATAGTTTCTTTAGGACAACAGATTTCAAATCAAAAATTAAGATAGGATGTCACAACATCACATTCGACGGAGACATCATCTTCATGAAAAATATTGAAATCAGTGGTAGAAAGCATGTCCCTGAGTGTTGAAATATTGTCATGCTGACAAGCTCTGAAAGTCATCTCTATGCCATTACTGCGGGTGAGGTGTCTATGTCCAGTGCTTCCATAAATGTGTGGGAGAAGTTTGATAATGCGATGGTCAGAATTACCAATAGGAGCAAACTTGCGGGCGAGGAACAGATGAGGTGCATTTGTTAGGACAAAGTCCAAAAATGCGTCACCTCGAGTTGAGAAATGAACAACATTTTCAAGCGACAATAGGGAAAACATAGATACATTGCAGTCATTGAGGTCGCCAGCTCAAAGAATCAAAGAATTTTGAAAAGGAGCAAGTTTCATTGGAATTTCATCAATAAATGCATTAAAAACGTTAGATTGACCATTGGGAATAACATAAGTATTTATCAAAATAAGTGATTAAAAATTAGAAAGATGTCGGGGTTTACATTCGATAGCCAGGCAGGATATTTCAACCTTGTCAAAAGTAAAAATCTGTTTGCAGCATGAGCACCAGGCCTTTCGAATATATGTGATAACACCGCCATCACGATTCCTCAAGGGACAGGTTCGGTCAAGACGAAAACAGTTGAATTCTTCAATGGAGAGCAACTCATTATCTATTGTCCAGTGAAGCCAGGATTCTTGGAACATGGCAACGCCTGTATGCATTGAAATTTATGAAGTGAGCAGTTGAGAAATTTCACCATACTTGGACCACAGCGAACCATTTTTTGATGTTAAAATACAAGGTATAGGCATTCTATATAAGTCAGGACGTCGACGAAGAGCGACTTGCCAGCCTTCACGATGTTTCCTTTTCTTTCTCAATGTTTGCTTCAATATATTATCTAGTTTTTCCCGAATAGCTCAGCCAAAGATTTTATATCAGAATTCCCACAGGAAAACACGACATCACGTAATTGTTTTTAACTGTGCGCGTTAAAAATCGTCCTTTGTTGATATGAAAACATGACAAATTAAGAAAAATGACGAAAAATAATGTGGAGAAAATTGATCGTTTGTGCACGGTCGATTCGAAGGCCCCGCTAGCTAGATGTATGGCGAACCACTTTCGGGCGTTTTGTTCTCGGCTGCTGAATCTAGATTTCTGCTGACTTTGACGATAAACTATGTTCAAGCTCAAGTAATAACGGCTTTTATCGAGGAAATGTGACGTAAAAACTAGTTTCCCTCGAGCAATCAATATTATTTTTATGCAGAATTCAGTTAGGATTTAGAATCATTTTATGAAACGTTTAGTGTCTCTTTACTGCAAAACTACATGCACAGCCGAAATGGCTAGGCGTAGTTTTTACAGGCTTTAATCTTTCCTATTTATTGCTCCATGTACACTTAAATGTATTCATTTCCACAAAATAAAATTTTATGCGAAGCAAGCAATTTACGTAATTAAATTGATTTCGCGTATTGTTGCAGTAAATGCCAGGATGCGCACAAACGGTAAGAGATTCCAACGGATTATGTTTCGTTTTTGGACTCAGTTGATATATCGCTTTTCTCTAAGAAATACTTATATATTCGAGATAAATATATGTACATTCGTTTCAATTGGTTTTTGTAAAACGTTTTGCTACTCACACTGACAAAACGCCTCCCACAGGTTGTAAGTGCTGCCAAAACTACTCGAACTGATTGCACAGCATCCATCGTTTATTGTGGCTACAAAGATGGTTTAAACGGGATGAGTTTTGTATATTAAAAATTAAAGTTCTATAATACAAGCATGTAAGCTTGCGTAGCATTCTATTTAAATAGGATTGGAACCGATCTTGTATTCATAATGCAAAGAAATTTGAGTGCAATCGGTTGAAGCACGTTTTGGTTAACATTTCGCTTCTGATTCAGAAGCTTCGTCATACCAATGGTGATAGTCAGGACAGGGAACATAACTATGTAGCAGTCAACCCACCACCACTGATTTGACCTTACCGCTAAACAGCCTATGGTACGCCTACTATGTTTCAAGTCTCGTAGGCATGACCAATATCAGTTTTCGGTTTGGCTACTTGTGTTTATCCACACAAATCTAATTCTTGTGAATACGATAATGGTCCAATGGAACTGCGGCGCACAAACGTTAAAGTACATAAGTAATGGTATTATGGCTATATGATTAGTGAAGGATAACAAAAAATAATGATGAACGATTAGGTAAATTACATTCTGTAGACATGACCAAGCCACAATAGAAGACCCTATCATTTAAAATATAATTTATAGTCCTTAATTTAATGATTTCCCAACTTTGTTAAGGACGCCAACAAGCGGAACTAGTTTTTCCTCTTCGAAACTTTCGTAAGTGTCGGAATTATTATATTATTTTTGCTACTGTTCCTTGCCAAGATTTATGATTTAGTTGTATCGCATATCAAAATAATGCCTAATCGAACTATAAACTTTATCTATTGATCAGCATAACGAAAAAAAATATTTGGGAATTCAACAGGCACATTTTGAATAGGTTAAATTGAATATTTTCCTTAAGTTTGGAATTCATTAAAAACTGCGATATATCGGTAAAATTTGAGCAAATATCTTCTCAATCTGAGCTCTATCTCTGCTGCGGAGAAACTGTCACGTGTCTTACCCCATACTAGGTACTAAGATCAGTTAATCAAGCTTATCACCCAAGCGGAGTTTGATCACACCAACAGACAATCAAAGCAATCGAGTGATCACTCAATATGTAAGGGTGTGTGCATCAATTAATATTCGTATCGCATAACAAGCTCAGCGTCCACCGTGATTTGTGGAGTCTTTAGCCAGATTTGGAATTACCAGGTGAATGTAATTTAAACCTGATAGCTGTTGGTAATGACACCCTTTGTCTGACAAAGCTTCTGTGTCAGAGAATAAAAACCAATAATTCACGCTCTAACCGATTCTTTACAAAATTTCTTTCACTTGATTATGGTTCCTATATAGACCTCAAACTTTGTAAAATGTTTCCTTTGCTTTTATCCAAGGTGTCCATCATTCTGAAACGTTTCAAGTTTGACAACAACCATGGGATTGCCAAATTAACCCCAAGTGAAAACACGCTCTGGTAAATCATATCACACAATATTTATAAGTAATCGTAAAACGAATAATCAAATGAATCTCGTATTATTTAGTTCTAAACTCCTGAATTTACTCGAGTGACTAAAGTTGGAAAGTAAACTGTTTCAAATATAACTGACAAAGGGAGAATAGGAAAACCTGCTACAGCTTAGACTGAAATAGAGTAACATCATCCTATGTTCAGGGGTTCGACGTGACCCTTTGCAGGAATAGACTACATCGTGTTTCTTCTAATTGTAATTGCAATTATCAGTAACCAATGCTTATATAAATATAAGCAAATCCACATTAACGAAATAGAACAAAATCAGCCTATGTTCATTGGTTCGTTTGCTCAGAGGGACCCGTTACGTGCATAGACCACATCACGTTACTCTTTGCTGTAATTGCAATTAAAATTAACCAATGCTTGAATAAATATCATCATCAACAATTAAAACGAAATATAATTTAATGTCCGTTTCTAGTTACGTTTACCTGATATGCCCGAGGAACAGAGAATGCAAGATATTTCAGCAATAATATCAGAAAAGTTTTATTAGTGCCTCTATAAGTTACTCAATTTCTACTACTCAATTTCGTACTATGTCTAAAACTTTCTCCCAGATAGATTGAAATTAAAATATTCGTATGCTTCTATTGCTTCAGTACACACAGCAATGTGAATGACTGTGAGTTCAAGTATTTGTCAGATATGTGTACATTTATAATCCATTATAATTTATCATCTTGTGAGGGAAAATCGTTCTGAAAATAGAGTTTTAGCTTCACAAACTGTAAATGAGAAATTTGAATTAAATTTTTTAACTGTATTGCCTAATAGATATATAGATATATGTTATGTTAACCTGATACAAATTCTTGCCACAACACTGTAACGTGAATTCGTTTTAACAATGACCTTGAAATATTAATTTAATCTCTAAACTTTAATTTCTGTCGATATTTCACCGCTGTATATATAATGAAACAGGGATAGCGTAGATTTCAAAATTAAAATACCGAACTTAACATACCCAGGGTTGAGATATTTGATGAGATTTTCAGAAAATGTATATTCTGCTAAGATTCCAATTATTGTTATATTCTCACTAATGTATCAATAAAATGTTTTTGCATAGTTAGACGAGATTCTCGGAATTTGTATATAGAGCTGGGTTGATCACAACAATTTCAGGTGTGCCGCACTGAATGAGGGTGTGTATTTTATATAACTGCAATACATGAATTTATAATGAGTGTCAAATTTTAGATATCAATGGCAAAGTTTATTTGATCACAAAAGTTAACCACGAATCTTGTTCTTCTCACATATTCTCCTATGCATCCATCACATATACACTACCGCAACCGCTTTCTTTCTGTTCGCACTCATAAGGTATGGTAAAGAAGTAACGCTTGTATGCCAATGTCTGATAAGGGCGGTAGGACCAAATGTTTGTATAATATTGAAATTTAGCGGTAAGGTCTCTGTAAAAAAGTCAAGATCAGAGCGACACATGTGTATTCACTACGCGTCAACAAACATCAGAATCATCATGGGAATTACAATACAGAGATAGACACACTGACAGCTACTGCATTCTGATTGGACACTGAGTATTCATGCTGACAGCCACTCCACAGTCTCTATGATGGAACAACATGCAAGTGCGTATGTTAAGAATTCATTTTTATTCTCTGAAATGTTTGATACATTTTACTCGTATATGTTATACATTGAAACAAATCTTTTAATTTTTCAGTGAAATATAGAGGCGTATAATTTTTCCGTGAGCTTTTTGTTCACATTTTTGAAAGAAAATGTAATACAATAAGGAAACAAATAAATTAATGCGACCACTCAAGATTGACCAGAAAAGCTATAGAAAAGCTAAATCTGTCTGGTAATTGATTAAATTTCGCGCTTTCGACTTGGACGAATTGCCAGCAAGTTTAGCAACAGTGAGACGTAAAACGTTAAAGTTTTGCTGTCTACTGACTGCTCAAAGCGGCTCGAATTGTTTGTAAAAAATGTTTTGTCATCGATTAATGTGTAAAACATTTTTCTGATGGAAGATGGAAGGTAGAAGAAGAAGAAGAAGAAGAAATTGACTTTATACGTACACACGAATTTTCAGCTGTTACAATAATTTCATCACAAATTTAAAAAATGATAAACATGTCCCGAGATCGAGTTACAATTTGTCGACTGAACGATTTTTCTTGTCCGTCTTAATTGATTGACATACGATCCAGTTTACTAGCAAAAGTTTTTGGGCCAAACGTTTCACTGCAAGTCCCGGTATCTCGTACTTCGTTCTAAAGTGCACGTCCAAATTTGACCTCAGTTAATCCGAAAATATTTGATGCATTTTACCCTTGGAGAAATTAATTGTATGCACGCCGATTTGAAGGCCCCGCAAATTGATTTTCTGCTGAAACGGTTTAGCTAAATTGTCTTTGGTCTGCTCTGAACTTAGTATGGACTTATCCCGAAATATGATTACACTGATAAGATGGTGTACTAATTAAACGCAATTTTAGTTTCGACGTGTGAACTGCTGTCAATTTTGTAATCAATCGTGTAGGATGTTGCTAGTTGTTTTGTGATCTAGTAATAAACCGTGTTGGTGTTAAATATATAGAAATGTTTCTGTACCAAATGAGTAAACGTCACCATGGTGATGAATTTGTCGGAATTTGACGTGTTAACTTGCTGAAGCAGAATTTCCGTCGACCATTGGTATAAATCGGAATCGTTGGACGCGATTATGTCGCAATCCAAACGTCGCTCCTCACTAACCAACATTTGATAATCCCACAGGCAATTTGTATACCGACCCACCGCAGGTTTAAATTACTTCAAGTAGCCAAGCGAGTAGCCAAAGGTACATGATAAAGACATCACACAAATAGAAAAAATTGAGTTAAACGCTATTCTTAATAAAACTGTCTCTTGAGCAATGTCAGGAGTGTAAATCTCCAAATGCAAGTTATAAATAATTTGATATTCGGAAACAGACAATGAACAAGAATTATCGGGAGATGGTTGTATGCAGGTAGTTACTTATTATTTTGGAGAATTTTGATTAGGTATTAAAGTTAGCCGAAGTCTATTCGCACGTCTAAATCCCACGGTTCACTCGATATACATATAGAGGGATTTATTTGAGACAATTCGTCGATTAGATGGAATCCAAAACAGAAATGCTAGCTGAGTTCTTCGCCTTAATGTTGTCAACGTAAATTGTCAATACGGACTCATTCATCCCGGATGTGTCCTCGACGGATGTTCGCTCGACGTTCGTGATGCGTATTCGTTGAATACGATGGGTTTATGTGAGCGCCTTGATCAAAATGTCAATATATCTCGAACATTACACATAGATGGACACGCTACGGAGTCAATTGTCACTTGGACTGATTTATCAAAGTTAGGCACACGGCAAATTTACAATCATGTATCGATGTTTCAACTTTGTGCCACTTTTTGTAAAAGGGCATTGGTTTAGACACGACAGAAAATTGACAACCAGTTTGGCCATATTACCAGTAATAGCAAATATTTATTGATAGGTCTTTCAACTGAAGCATTTATTGTGGAGAATGCTAGGCTAAAATCTTGAAAGTTATCTGTTAATGAGGCATCTTTCATCATGAAACGTGAGGAGATACAGACGTTTTGTAAGCAAATGTACGCCATAGACCTCTGAATCAAAGTTACTGATTAAGCGTAATTGAGCGCTATAGCTTTTTTGTAAGCTGTTTTTTCAAACGTTTGACGGCAGGAACCAAATTTCAGTACAGATTATACCAGTTTTTAGTTACGTTCATGATGTACATCTCCATGTTTTTCATCAAAAGTTGAGATCCTTACTCTCATCCCTATTTAATGAATTCGATCAGTGGTGTAGTTGTGTGGGAGCGTTTTTGCCGCGAGGACATTATGTCTGTTACCGACATCGTCAATACTGATTGGGTTGTATGAATTCAATTAAACCAAGTGAAATAGACAACAGCTAAAACATAAAAGTTTGATCGTGGACAGTTGAGACGTTTAGGATAAAGGCATGGGAGAACTATTCTTTTGGCCCTGGCGTTGACCACTGATACGTCAACTGGAGTCAACTGTGCTTATTGTGTTTATTGAACCATATGTAGAGATGGTTCCGGTAGGTACACCGGATAGACTGCACGGGAAGTGCTTTCGATGCTGAAGAGCTTAGGAAGCGCATTTAAAAAAACATTAAGAGAGTGTGTATCAGGCAAAAACACAACATCAGCATTATGCTTTGTTAACAGAAGTTTCATCAATGTTAGAATCCGGATTGACATAATATTACGAAGAGAAAGTGAATAGTTTCAGAGTTTGTTAAAGCGCGGCTGGTCTAACTTACTAATTGAATCGAAGGTGAAAAAGGTACCTAAAGGAAAATTTGATCTCACCAATATTGATGAATGTGAAATTACACAGGATCGTGTTGTTATTTTCAAAGTTGTACAGGTGTTTTGCTTCATGGGAGGCTAACTAGAAACAAGTGTCTAAAAATTATTGCCCAGAGTAACGTATTCAAAAATCACCCAGCGACAAGTAACTTGAAATCCGTAGCATATAAAACAAGAATCGGACCGCTGATGAGCTGTTTAGCTGTCAACCCATGATACCTGACACATCGTTCAATCGTTCATTTTTATTTTGTGATGTGTAATGTAGAGATTGAATAGTACGACGAGTGTTCATCGATTCATATTGGTATCATCGTTTACTGCAGACGCATTGTGATATTTATTTATTCATTCAAGTGACGATTTCAGTTATGGTTGTGGCTTTCTGTTCATCACCACTGGGCCACCATTTTATAAATATACATCGATTGGGTAATCAAGTTCGGTGTCTGACGCATACAATTCTGAGGACGATTTTGTGTCAAAAGTGAAACGTTACTGAATAACCATGTTATCTATGAGTCTCACGCTATTTATATACGAACAATTGATCGCACTTGTTCAACAGCTGATGTTTGATAACCATTTATTTATTAGCAATGTATATCCCGAATCTAAGCCTACGTAAGCGTTTCATTTCTTTTTATTAATTCAGCAAACTATGTCCAAAACACATGTTGACTAAATCGATTAAAGCCTCATGCATTACGAATTTCTGGAATAGCGCAAACACTTCATTCAATATATTGTATGTTGTTGTTCATATCACCACAATATTATTATTTTATATAATATATAATATATTATTAATATTATTATTACTATTATTATTATTATTATTATTATTATTATTATTATTTTTATTTTTATTGTTATTATTATTAATA
Organism: Atriophallophorus winterbourni; assembly: GCA_013407085.1. NCBI lineage: Eukaryota > Metazoa > Platyhelminthes > Trematoda > Plagiorchiida > Microphallidae > Atriophallophorus > Atriophallophorus winterbourni. The sequence continues at coordinate 26,250 of JACCGJ010015002.1, read as the reverse complement.
TTATTGTTATTATCATTATTATTATTATTATTATTGTTATTATTATTATTATTATTATTATTATTATTATTAATATTATTATTATTATTATTATTAATATTATTATTATTATTATTATTATTACACTCAAATCTCAGTACTATGCCACCCGTTGGGACCGAGCAAGAGTGGCATAGTAGCGAGAGTGGCATAGTAACGAGGTTTTGTAAAAACGGCTTTATTTTCTCAAGTCCATCATTTATTTGCTCAAACGATCAGTACAAAGCTCTCAGAAATCTTTGGCTGACGCATCTTCTTTCGTCGGATCTCGTTCATTTCGTTGTCTAGCCGATCACACGCTTGCATCAGTCTCGCCCAGGTTGAAGACTTCATCCGCAGAGAACTGCCTGAGTAGGGGCCGGAGAACCTGCTGCTGCCGATCAATAAGGAATTGGGAATCCACCGCTCCAGCTTCGCCTTGCACTGTCTTGAACGTGACGCCATTGCGCTTCTTGAAGCTGTCTAACTAACTCGCCATGAAGTCTGGGATGTGCATCAGCTCAGCCAGTTTTATCGCCTTCTCCTTGATCAGATCGCCGCTGAAAGGCAAATTCAGTCCTTTTGCTTGCTTCAGCCACATCAGCACTCCCTCCTCAAACTTTCGGTCGTGAGGCTGCGTCAGCTTCAAGCGCTTCGATGGAACTCCAGCTTTGATTGCAGCTTCAATTGCATCCTTCTTGCTGAGAATGCACTTCACGGTGGTTCCCTTAACTTCGACGCCCCATTTCTTGCTAATCTCCATCGCCAACTTGGACTGATTCGGCTCCTTCTTCGCAGCATCGATGATCTCGAACTTCTCCTTCAGCGCAAAGTGGGTTCGCTTGCGTTTTTGAGCTGACATTATGTGCTGAATAGTTTGAAAAATAACGATGTCACTGTTGTGAGTGTCAGTTTGTACGCGCGCTGTCGTGGGTCTATCTATTGATACTTGAAGCAAGAGTAGCAAAGAGGCTTGTCGTTGTGTGTGAGGTGATTGGCTTGTTGTAGCTGGCGTCAGGGAGAAAGATCGCGTGTTTGACTTCGAAACCGGCTGACTATATGCGTAAAATGCGCAAAAATGCACTTTTAAATAGTCACAGAATAGTGGCATAGTAACGAGAGTAGGGAGTGGCATAGTAAATTTATTTTGTATTGAATTTTGTCGGGACCGCGCAAAAGTGGCATAGTGGCGAGAGTGGCATAGTAACGAGGTGGCATAGTACCGAGATTTGAGTGTATTATTATTATTATTATGATTATTATTATTATTATTATTATTATTATTATTATTATTATTATTATCTATAACGCTTAGCATCATGTAAACAGCATGATTCGCTTTATTTCCTATAGAATAACATATGTTATAAACGAAGATATAATTTGGAGCCGTTTTAAAACTCTGCTCTTGCAACGAACTACGTCTATGCGACAATAATCACCAGGCGGTTCCCTTTCGACTATTCAACATGAATTCAATTGACCAATATTTTGTGTAGCTGAAATCAAAGTCGCTTAAACACTACAACTAAAAGACTAGTGGAACATTTATTTTGTTATTCTATCAAAATGTTCCATGAAGACAACCACCGTGAAAGCTTTTTGTGCTTCTTAAATCAGATGAGCAAGAAATAATTTTTTGAAATTGAACATTAAATACTAAATTTTCGTAACACTTACACGAATTGATGGTACTCTTTTCACTAAAATTAAAATATGCATTATGACTACAAAACAGTGCCTCCAAAATGTTTACCAACTTGAATACAATAGTTTACAATGCAAAAACAAGACATAACTTTCGTTCTTATTTGAGCGAATGGGACTAGAAACTCGGATCATCATAATTGTAGTCCAGAGCATTGCTGATTGCGCTATTTTCATACAATTGAAGAAAAAGATTCTCTACAACACGACAAAACACCATAGCTTATCAGAGCTTACACCGTATCCGATATGAAGACCTGACATACAGATCCGTTCGGTTGGGTGACGAAAAGTGCTGTTGATGGCTTGGCCCGGATCGGTCAGGCAAATAAAACAACTCAATCTGACAAAAATGCTTAGAGCTTAATTACTATATGTCAAACAATGGAAGCTATCCCAGTCCATAACTCATGATATCACAATGGTGATGATTGCGAGCTCGAATCCTACATAAGGAAGAGAATTTTTCACTTCTGGTGAGCTCAAATTAGAATGCAAATCGTGTTTAATGGTTCCTTTTTGAACAGGCGAGATTAATTTTTTGAAGCGAAATCATCGCAAAAGGACGAACTAGTCACGTTCTAGAGTTTTTCGAACCATGCCATTCGACACTGCATTCAATGTGTATATTTAATTGGATGGAGTCTACGGACCAATAAGAACACGCCAACCATGACATGCAAGAATTCTAACCATTAGCAGTTGATGAGGTCGCAACGCAGCAGATGAATTCGAATGATCCCTTAGCCGGGTGGCTTCGAAAGAAATTACACGGATGATGTCGTCTAGTTTGATGATGAAACGTCCGCAATTAACCATGCCGTCTCGGATAAAATTAATGACCTAAATGGGTAGGAAGTTTACTTGTTGGATCGCAATCAACTGACTAACTGAATCCAAATAACGACCGAAACAGCCATGTTTGACCACAAGTGTTGTGGTTGTTTGACTTGTCTAGGTAAAATTGGTGTGTGCTGACCAAAGTAAGATGTTGCTCACATCCCCCGAAATTACACTCCACTATCGGTCTCTGGCTGTTTGCCGTCATGAGGTGGATACAGACAATAACGAATAGTTCGCTTTGGGATTTAAAGCGAAGCGAAGTTGCGAAGCGAAGCGAATATTGTTGAATATTCGCTTCGCTATCGCCATGGCGAAGGGCAAAAATAAACTTCGCTAAAAATTCGTTATACTTCGCTTCGCTTAAAACGAAGTGCAAGTTCAAACTTCGCCGTAAACGAATATTAGCGAAGTATTCGCTAAAAGCGAAGTCTTCGTTTTTGTACTTTAATATTTTAACCCTTCTACGGGAATTGTTTTTGATGTTGACACTTGTTGATAGACACCGCCAGACAAGTGAACTCCGATGGTGACTGAAAGTACCGACGTAAGCCAGTTAGCAACAGACTGCTTGTTTATTTGCTATAAGCTAACATTTGAGGTGGTAACTAGTGTTACGGTCAGTAGACAAAGGGTTGTTCTTTTTTGTACTTTAATATTTTGTCTGCTATTTATTGTCTGCTATAAATAGGATGAAAATTTAATTGTCTCATCATAGTTTCATCATGAGCCCCCCGAAGACGCATCACAAGTCGGACAAGGACAAAGACTCGGCCTCGGCCAAGAAGTCCAAGAGGAGCCCGACCCTCAACGTCAAGCTGCCGTCCAAAGACCCGTGGACCCCCAAGTCCTCAAGAAAGAGGTCTCCGCCGCCGTCAGATGATGATGATGATGACGACTTTCATCACACCACCTACCGGCACAAGCCTACCAGATCACCGATCTGGAACTTCTTCAAGAAGGAGGCTGTGAAGAAAGGTGCGAAGGAAAGAGAAGTTCGAGCTCTTTGCCAAGTCGAGGATTGTGGCCAGTCCATTGCCCGGCCTCAGGGAACCCCCCAAGGAATGGTCTGCTATACCTTCGAAGTTCAGAAGTCATTCCTTTACAGTTCCCTTCATCAAGATCGTTCAGTACAGCAAGATCCGCTGGTCTTCAATGTGCATGACCATCACATCCATCGTCCGGAACAAGGCGGTCCTGCTGTCGCTGAAGGATGATGTCTTCAACACCCCTTCAGACTTTGCGGCCCTCATTCCAAACAAGCTGCAGTTTCAGGACCTGGAAGACATCCTCTGGCCCCTCGAGCAGATCAAGGAGGTCAGCAAACGTCTCCAGGCAGATGAGACGCCCACATTGCAGCATGTCATTCCGGACATGGCCAAGATTGCCATGATGTCCGCCTCCAGGATCAAGCTGTTCGCCGAATTTAAGGCTGCCACCAAGGCATTCATCAAGAAGTTCCAGGAGGAGATCAAAATCAGAGTTCCCGAGCTGGGCAGGAACGTGGACCTCTACCAGATTGCGCACTACCTGAACCCTACTCAGAAGGCCGTGTACCTCAGGACCAGGTCTCATGGTCACCTCTTCTACGAGTGCGAGCAGAGCATCAAGTTGCTCTTGGCCAACTTGGCCCCAGCCGCCCCACCATCCATTCAGATGCCGGAACCCGCTTGCCAAGATTTTGAAGGTTTTCTCCGAGAGCACCATGACCTTGATCTTGATCCGGAATTGGCCTTTGGCAGCGTCGACCAGTCCCAGTCCCAGTCTCAACCATCCCCAGTTCCTTCCTATGTCAAGGAGATGAATGAATGGATGGCGTCTCCCCTGGAAAAGGAGGACATCGACGTGCTCCAGTACTGGAAGATGAAGGCCAAGAAGCTCCCTCTACTCGCCAAAGTCGCCCAGTAAGTTGTTTCAAAGTTAAAGGTCACTTATTTTCCGTTGGATTATAATTTATTCTCGTTATTCGCCATTCTTCGCTATAATATTCGCTAAACTTCGCCATACTTCGATATTATTCGCTATACTTCGATATATTATTTTCTATTCTTAGATGTAGTATTGCTATACTTTGATATAGTATTGCTATACTTCGAAATAGTAGTTTAACTTTTGTACCCAATGGAACCTAATACAAAATACTAAACCTGTCTCATTTTCTTTTAGGATGGTCTACGCCATCCCGGCAACCTCAGCCTCATCAGAGAGGGTCTTCTCGGAAGCTGGACTCGTGACCAAGCCCACCCGAAGCCTTCTGAACAACGAGAGGGTACAGGAGCTCGTCTACATTCATGACAATTACGAGAGAGTGCTCCCCTACATGAAGAGGATGAAGCTCCGCATCCAGGAGTTCACCAATGGCGAAGGTACCAGCACTTAGTGTCAGCAGCAGCTCAAAGACCAGGATGACCCTGAGGCCAACCTTGAGGATGTCGAGTTTGTCGACACCCAGGAGCTCACGGCGGGGGCCTACTCCCCTCTGACTGGAGGCAGCCGGACCAGTTCCGGCACCAGGTCCAGGTCCAGAACCCCGGTCTCAGAGACCGAGTCAGAGGAGGAGCCTAATTTCCTTTGAGAAAACACGGTTTTTTTATATTTACAATTCCAAAGCTCATGAAAAACTCCTCTCTTGTCAAATAAAAGTTCTTTCATGGTCAAAAAATAATTTATTTCGGAATTCGTTTTATTTCAGCGAAGAAAGGCGAATTTAAACGAATATTCGCGAATTATAGGAAATTAAAGCAAGGTTTTTTGTCGAAAACGAAGTTTTTGGGTTACATCGAAGTTGAGCGAAGATTATTCGCTAATATTCGTTATGGCGAAGTGCGAATATTCGCTTCGCTTCGCAATTGCGAAGTGCTTTGCTTTGATAATATTCGCTATCGCGAAGGGCAGTTAGGGCACTTCGAAAATTCGCTTCGCACTTCTGTAGGAATTATTCCCAATTGATATAATTCCTTAATAATTCCAAAAAGTAAGTTTATTTTCATAAACGTTTTCCATCATGATGCCGTGTGTCGTTTTGTTTAAATCAACTGAACACACACTTGCGCTTCCTACAGCGTGAACGTCTGAAAACTTGCCTGGTTTCGAACCACTAATTAATTGTTTCAGATTACTGACCTAGAATATTTCTTCCATTTTCGGTAATTCACTGCTTGTCCCATCTACGACGAGCAATTATCCCGCTGAATAAATAATACGGGTCAAATTCATTGTTAGCAATAATCCGAGTGGACAACACAAGGATTTCGTAAGTCTGTTGTTACATAGTGTATTCTCTTGCAAGCGACTTGGTTTTTGTTTCTCACAAGCAGGGGTGCCAGGTGCGACAGTTACCGGCACCCATCGAAAAATTCGTCGCTTGTGTTCACATTGATAAGTCAGTCAGAGAAGGTTGCGGGATAGCCGAATGGTTAAGGCATCGGCCCCGCATCAGACGGTCCCGGGTTCAAATCCCAGACCAAGCACGGATATGCACTGCTGAGAGCTCTAATGAGAGCGAACTCGAGTACAGTGCTGCATTTAAGGACTACCTGGGGGAAAATTCAAGCGCATGGGACTCATGAGTAGCTGAACACATCGTTATTGTCTGGGGGGATACCGTACGGTCAGGTTCAGTGAGCAATGAAACGAAGGATGAATGGTAAACAAGTGTATACTTGAATGCCACTGTTGCATATGGTTCGTACAACGAACCGCAATGTTCAAACACAGAATCACATAGTGATTCGTGGTCAAGCACACAAGACGCTTATGGATGACCAAAGTAATGTGTTGCTCACATCCCCATCAGTTACACGCCACTACCGGTTACTAGCTGTTTGCCGTCATCAGATGGAGACAGTAAGTTTAGGTTCAGTAAGCCTTGAAACAGTGGATAAATGGTAAACAAGGTTATACTTGAATGCAACAGTTGCATCGGGTTCGTGCGTAGCAAACGTGTCTGATCAATCTGCTTCCTCTTGTGTTGTAAAATTATTGTTTCAACGTGTTAGCATTGGACAGTTTGACCTCAGTGATTAATCAATACTCAATGGATGTGCGTGTTAATAGCACGGTTATTGTTCAGCAAAGACGGGATTGTTGCAAATAGTGGCAAGCTGCTCACCAACTGACATCTACAGCCCCCATTGTTTTCAGCGACTTTGTTTTTTCGCATTCATCAGGAAATTTCATTTTCATGGTTAAACTCCCAGATTAGTTCTCAACGGTTATCACCTTATATTTAAATCAAAAAATATTTGTTCGCTGTTTTAAGAGACATCAAATAATACATAAGAAAACATAGAAAATTCCAGTTACAATAAAATTCAGTAATCATGAATTGGTCACATAAATTATATTGAATATGGTGTTGGCAATCCGATTCACATGAAACACTACAGTTATGGATTACGCAGTTTGAAATACTAATCGAATTCAACCTACATGTCTTTCGTAGAGTTTACCAAATCGAATTCTCTATGTCCACTGATAGTAAGTATTAAAAAATGTTGACTATTATATGGGCGATGGACCACCCCCTTTAAAACTCACTTTCCTAACTTCTGCTATGACAGCCTTTGTCAGACAAAATTGGAAAATACACAGAAAAAAATATACCAAATGAGCTCAGACTCAGCATACCGAAGGTTGCCTCCGAAACACAAGCTGCAGCGACGCCGTGCGAAGACACGGACAGACTGAACTCGGAATTTGTTTCAAAAAACTGCAATGGTCCGGCTCTCAGGGGGTCGGACATACAAAACATCATCCGCGTAGGCTCGCTACACACGAAAACCACTGTTAAATGCCTATACACAAATGCACAGTCCTTGCGGAACAAAATCGCTGAATTATCCCATTTTAACGCTCAGTTTTCTGCTGACATCATTGCTATTACCGAAACATGGTTCTACGATCAGGTGAACGATTGCGAGCTGGCACTTCCCAACATGATCCTACTTCGACGAGACCGTTCAAGATCAGGTGGTGGAGTTGCTTTGTATTACAACGAGCGTCTTCAATGCACAGCTGTACCTGACACAACGTTTGAGCTAGAGGACACCATGTGGTGTAGCCTTCGCTTGGAAACTGGAGAGAACTGTATACTTGGTGTGATCTACCGCTCGCCAAACTCTTCCGATGCCCACAATGAAACGTTGTTACAAATGATGCGCAACGCTGGAAACCTTAGAGGATGCCAATTGTTAATAATGGGTGATTTTAACCTCCCACATCTCTACTCCAAAACTGTGCATACTCAGCAATCCCTTGAGTACAAATTCCGTGAGATTATCACTTTCACTCCCCTATACAACCATGTCCGTTCATTCACTCGACAAAGGGGACTCAATGAACCATCAATTCTAGATCTGGTTTTAACCTCCGAAGCAACAGCAGTGGAGTCAGTGCAGTATCATAGTCCTTTGGGGCTAAGTGACCATCTTGTGTTGTCCTTCGAATTCGTGTGCAACGCCCGAAGGGCGTCGGGCGACGTTAAGTTCATCAGGAGAGTCGATTACTTCGGCCTTCGCGGTGCCATTACGATTATGGAGGAAAAACATCTCGATCTCACGAATGCAGATACTCATTGTTCTAGTCTGTTAAGTTATATCGGTACAAAACTAGACGAAAATTCTACTTGTGTTCCCAAAAGGAAATCAAGAACATTTTGCTTCAAACTCCGAAGCCGCACTCGGAAGTGGATAGCCATGCGAAATTCCGCATGGGCTGCACATAAAATAACACGAACAGACGCATCTTGGGAACACTTTCGTAGTTTTCGTAACAAGGTGACGTCCTTAATTCGAGAAGACAAGCAATATCACCATTTAAGCTGATCGACCAGATGGAACGACATCCTAAGTTGCTGTACACCATCGTAAACACCGCGACCAAGGTTAAACCAGGTGTATTTCCTATCCAGACAGAGAACGGACTGACTGATAATGTCAAGGATACAGCTGATGCCCTAATATCATTTTATGCGCAAGTATTTTGTCCAAAGAACGTGTCAACGCTGACGTCTTTGCCGCACCCACTACAAGTCGAATGCCTTAGCAACATCGAGGTAAATCCTACGGTTGTGCGAAAGCATCTACGCCGGCTGAACGTTCGCAAATCACCAGGAGAGGATGGAATAACACCCGCTGTTCTGAAGTCATGCGAGCTGGAGCTTTGTGGCCCACTAAGTGATCTATTCAGGCACTCATTGAATACGGGAACCGTACCAACTCAATGGAAAACCGGTGTTATCACACCAATCTACAAAGGGGGCAGTCGTTCTGATCCGGCGAATTACCGCCCCGTGACGCTTCTTTCAGCGGTTTCTAAAATTTTGGAACGCCTGGTGTGTGAACGACTTGTTGAACATCTCGAGAACCATCAGCTAATAACTTTCACACAACACGGATTTAGGAAAACATATTCATGCCTGTCTAACTTACTCACGACTCTAAATGACTGGACGCAAGCACTAGACCAAGGGGGTTCCGTTCATGCCGGTTACTTAGATATATCTAAAGCATTCGACAGAGTGAATCACTCCTTACTGCTTCAGAAGCTGCAGAATGTTGGCGTCATCGGAAACCTACTAACATGGTTCACAAGTTACCTGTCTGGACGCAAAGTAAAAGTCAGAATAGATGGTGAAACTTCTCGAACAATTGAAGCCACGAGCGGAGTCCCTCAGGGTTCGGTTCTCGGTCCGATACTGTTTCTCTTATTTATAAACGATCTACCGAACTTACTAGCATGTAAGCTTGTTTTATTCGCAGACGACGTAAAAATCTGGACGAAGGTCAACTCTATCGAGGACTGTCAAGTTCTGCAAGGAGATTTGAATAAACTGCACCAGTGGTCAATCCAAAACAAACTGCCATTTAATTTCCGCAAGTGCAAAATGTTGCAAGTCGGAAAACCCTTTCCCTTTCCCTATACACTTGGCAGCCACCCGCTTGAATGGAGTACATCACAAAAAGATCTCGGAATCTTGGTGTCTGGCACTTTGAAGAACAGCCTACAGTGCGAAGCCGTCTACAAGCGTGCGTGCAGCTTGCTAGGTTTACTGAAACGCATTTTCGGACGTTTCCCACCACACTCACTCGTGAAATTACTAAACACTTACATACATCCTGTCGTTGACTACGCTGTACAAGCTTGGACGCCATGGATGGAAAAAAACATCTCGCTCCTCGAACGAATTTATCACAAGGCAACCAAAACGGTTACCGGATTGAATAATTTACCCTTTGAGCAGCGACTGACCAGACTTGGACTGTGCACCCTCGAGCGCAGACGTATCCTACACGACCTCACTCTGACATATCGAATCATCTACGCGAAATCCCACCCTCTCAAACACCTCTTCAAGTTTCGTTCCGTTGTCCCCACACGCAGCCACCCTTTGACCCTTCAAATCCCACACTCACGATTGAATTGTCGTCGTCACTTCTTCGCTGTTCGTGTATGCTTCTTGTGGAATAGCTTGCCGATAGATATTGTTACCTCATCGAACGAGCACATCTTTAAACAAAGGTTACGAAACCTATGTTGAGAACTACTGCGTTGGCCCCTACCTATTGATGTCTATAAAATTTTAACGCACGGAACTACCGTCCATCCAAAGATTCTTTTCCCTCAGTCTGTGTTGCCATTGAGGATTATTTTTGCTCCACCTATGAAGAACATGGACATGATCATACAAGTAACGATTTTTTTTATTTATAATTTTTATACGTATATCCTATGGTATTGTACAGCAATTTGCTTTTTTAACCATAAATCTTGAATCTGAATCTTGAATCATTTATTACAAGGTTGTGTTTCGTAAAGTGCATGTTGAAGCCAACTGTTTATATCTTACTGGTTTTATACTGTTTGTTCTGATCAGGCACAAAAGGCAGGTTCCGGTTTACTAATACAGCGTATACGACATTTGCATGTTAATTGGAGGGTCAGCGTTCGCAACATGTGATTTGGAAAATATGTTTAACCCAAATCCCAGCCATATCTATCCGTAAAATACAAACCGACTTTTTGTGATAAATATAATTTATTATATAACGAATAGATACTCACGACTTGTATAGCTTAGTAATAGTTGATGCTAAAATCATGGTCAGCTTCATATCGTAAACAAGTTTTGGTTTTAACTATAGCTGAACTGGTTGAGTGTGCTAAAGTAGCAAGAAGAAAATTCCAAACAAAACATACACGCGCCGAAGAAAAATACCTACCACAGCTCCGTTTGGAGTTTGGTATTTCCATCATGCAACCATGACCTCGGGTGCTGCTGAAATTGCGAATTTGGAATAAGTTATCCAGGATGTGAGAAACAGTGGTGAGAACGTTGTATGCATGAATAAGTTCGCCTCATGTTCTCCTTTGTGAAAGCCTGCTCGGGTCCATTCGCCTGAGTTGCTCGGCGCATGGCGTATATCGAACATCATGAACCAGCTTGAAAGGTTCAAGTTATAAGTGGTCCGAGAGTAAAATATCATTACGGGAGCCACGGTGTCCAACCTTGTCCTGTATAATCTAGAACCGATAGTACATAAGTATTCATCGTGAGAGGAAATCGAGCCGGGACAAACAGCACACATATCCGCAGTAAAATACCTAGCAGCCGAAACTAGCGTCTGCAAACAGCTTTTCTACAAAATACCACCAGAAAGCTACGTCACTTTCTTCGACTGTGTAGTTCAGGATTCAGGTTCGAGAGTTCATTCAAATCAATTTATTTCAATTGTCTAATAATAATAATAATATGGGAATAATATGGGAATTAATTATAACATTATTATTGACGTACTAACTGAGCAGTTCATGAATCAGGTAAAACTCCATAGGGCTGAAACTATTTGGAATCAGGTCAAGATGTGTACTTCACTACGATGTATGTGTTCAAAGTTTACAGCCGTAAAAGTGTGGAATATATAGGTTGAATGTTTGTATGTGTAGACATGGATTTGTTCATGTTCGATTTGTATATATCCAACTTAAGTGTTTGGGAAAATTTCAGGGTTAGAAAGTTCCAGGTAAATCCTACACGTATGGGTAGGGATAGCTAGTTTAGCGGCAGATATACATGATCTTAGATCTTGACATATTCAAAGGCAGTTTCTTTTATGATTACCAATCAAACAAATCATTCATATCGCTTTTTAGCCAAACATCAATGATGGACATTGTAGATTCTGTTTTATATTTTTGTCATCAGCAAACGAATCCATTTTACTATCAATTGGTATTGGTAAATCGTTCATGTAGATCAGGATTAATATTGCTTCAAGCAACAATTTTTGCGAAACAACACTAGTGACATCGATTTGCTTCGATAATATGCAATCCACACGAATTATGATGTATCTATTGCTAAGATAATCACGAATTCATTCATGTACTTTTCGAATAATACGTTGTTTCTGTAGCTCATACAAGAGTAAATTATGATCGACTCTGTCGAAAGATATAGACATATCAAGGTAACATGCTAGATTGCAGCCGCCTGCAAGCTCGTCCAATCGTAAATGTTCGTCAGCAAATTTATTAGTCACGAACAATTTTTACTAAATTTGTGTTGTGAAACCCACAAAATTTCGTTCTTTTTTCGGATGTTGCCTTATTTTTACAGTTAATTTTTGCTCAAACAGGATTGACACCAAAAGAAGCATTATCACCGGCCTGTAATTTCTGACATCGAAATGGCAACATTATTTGTAAATAAGTGTTATTTGTCCCAGTTCCCAGACTTTTGATACCACTCTGGTAAATTTTGGCCTGCCTGGATTCCAATTTTTTGTGCTTCTATCGAATTGTTCACATTTATTTTTTGTTGCTAACATTTACTTTCCTGAAAGATTCCTTACTTCGTACTTCCTCTTCTTATTTTGTTTTAATCTTTCCCGCCATTTTTGCTGGTTCGCAATTCACTTGATTGGACTTGCGCCATATATTCCGTCCATAGATTCTCTTACTTGTTATTGAAATTATTCCCGGATCTTCAGTGTTGAGGTATTTTGTATATTATTGTATATTTGTTTTAGTACCGCATTTTTATAGAGCAATTGTTTGCAAATATATTGGTTTTGCATTGATTGGACAATTCTGCGCGTATCTCTAACCGGGTTTGAATCGAGTATAGAAAGCAATTCCGAGCCATTTGGATATCGTCCCTAAAAGTACTCTATTGTACTTTACAGTACTCAACAATCTCGGGAATTCGTTGGACGATAAGGAATATGGCAACAACAAGAAGCATGTCAAAGAAGTCAGACGAGAAAATCGATGGTTCAATCACATCCAACATGGAGCAATCTTTTCCTTCGACCCTTGCATCTGCTTCGTATGGTAACTTTGAATTGTCTTCACTTCCTGTGTCCCAACGCTGGCTAAGGACTAGTAATGATGCGTTATCGGTTGATTTTTCTTCTGCGGACGTTCCTAGTCGTTCTAGTCGCGTCTTTTCTTCAGGTTTTTCTTACGTTTTAGATGTATTACGTAAGTTTTACCGTCATTTTGAACACCCATACTTCAATCTTCTAATTCGAAGTATGGACAACTATTTAACTACATCTAGTTCACGTAGATAGCCTCAGTATATCTTTGATTTGGACCAGGCTGAGATGTCATTAGAAACTGCCGTGTACGACAATCTGACGATTGATGCGGTATTGAATGTAGAAAATATTGCAACTAATGATAGCCACAATTCTTCAATGACCAGTAATGACGGAAATCAAACGGTAGCCGCTTATGAAGGCAGCGATACTCGCGTAATAGGCGTTAATGATGGCCGCATAAGCGGTCGTGGACAGGAAACTAGTTCTCGAATTCCTATTCCGTCCACCTCTCGAATGCCACCAGCAGATCTTGACGCTTTCTTAGATCACGAGCAAATATGTGGGCAGTGCGGTTTAGATGAACAACCTGAATTCGGTGGAAAAACAATCGATTGGGAGCAATGCCCAGTGCGGTTTAGATGAACAACCTGAATTCGGTGGAAAAACAATCGATTGGGAGCAATGCCCCTACTGCAACGAATGGTACCATAATTATTGTATAATTACTCCACCTTTCAATACTGAAAAATGGCGCTTTTTTATATGCAAATGTTTGATTAATTGCTTCATTCGATCCCGCGTGTTGCTGATATTGGTGCCATGGCGACATATGATGAGTGCTATCATTCGCTTATCACTGACCCACTTTTTTATCGATTTATCTGCTTTGCAGGATCAATAAACCGTGAGCACTATCCACGTGTAAGTTCAAAATAATTTTTCGGTATCATGATGACGTGTTTGGTTTTGTTAACATCACCAACACGCTCGCTTGAAAGCGGGAACTCTGAAACTGGTAGCCGCCTAATTATACTTTTTATCTCATTCTTGCCGCGAAACGCCATTGCAATCCCCAACGAACCAATCGAGAGGAGAACCGAAAAAGGTGAAAATTATCAATCGCAACTATCCATCCAACAGTGAAACCAATTTGAAAGTAGAAGAAAACTGAGAAAACTGACAATTTTAAGAAATTTCTAAATATATGTTTCCTTTTATCAAACAGTCTTTTTATAACTGTTATTCAATAGGATTTTGTTATGTGACAGGATAAATAAGCTTTAAAGGTGGGTACATAGTTGTAATTCGGTTACCATGCTTTGTGAGAAACAGAGCAATGCTAGACGTTTGCCCAATATAAACATCCGAGTTTTACCTTTCAGATTTTGTTGGTCGATTAAGTACCCTAACAATCGAGGAGGATGAGATGATGGTCAGCTTCGACGTAAGCTTTCTGTTCACAAACGTGGGCAATACAAGCGCTTCAGAATTAGCGAGGAAGTCACTCAATTCCTATATGACCTTGAAGGATCGTACAAGTTTGAGTGTACAAAAAACCATCAACGGTGTAGCAATTTGTGTACATAGGAACCACTTCTTTGTTTAATAGACAGCTATACAAGTCAAACGATGGTTTAGCGTACCACTTATCAACTGAAATAAGGCTCGCTGAATCTCATCTTACCGTCTCCACCTGCTGACAGCAAACAGACGGAAACAAGCTTTACAGTGTATCCAGTACAATCAACATTTATCCGGATTTAATTTCACGATAAGATTCTTTCATTTTTCCTGCAAGATTATCGGTGAATTCTTTCCAAATACTCTATTATATAAAATGATTTATCTACAGTTATAATATAACACATTCCGTTAATACGCTATATGCGTCTCAGTGGTCGTACAACGTTATCCACTTTCATGAAAATAGTTTACTTTTCATACAAGATTCATATGCGTTGATTTGTTGTTGCTCCTACGTTTGATTTAGATATGACCTTAAATAAAAGTACAGACTACGGTATACTACCAGCCGAGAGGCTAAGCTTGTTGCAAACCATTGAGGTCAACATGGAAATGTTCCGGCTCGGTTTGAAAATCCGGTGGACAGTAAGGCTAAACGTGTTGCCAAACCTTGAGGTCAACATGGGAGGGTTCCGAAGCAAACACACTGGCCGACAGAAAGTTTTTTATTCTGAATGTAACCTGATCTAAACTGACCGTCAACTTGATACGTTGAGGTCAACATGGAAATGTTCCGTAGTGGACAAAATGGTCGAGAAATCTTGAATTTGTTTTTCGGAATGAAACTTGCTCTAAGCAGTCCGTAAATACAAACATAAGATGAATATTAAAGATATACGGATAACAGACGTATCACTGTTTCGTTTTAACTGAATTACATCTGCATAGCTTGTAGTTGTCTGTAATGAATTGTATTGAATGGAATTAAAATAACCCGAAATAACCCGATTATCCATCTATCTATCTATCTATCTATCTATCTATCTTTCGATAGATATGGGCAATACAAGCGCTTTAGAATTAGCGAGGAAGTCACTGAACTCCGATATGACCTTGAAGGATCGTACAAGTTTGAGTGTACAACAAATCATTAAAGGTATTCAACCCACAGGGAACTCATTGCTAAGCACATTTCTCTTCTAGATAGATAGATAGATAGATAGATAGATAGATAGATAGATAGATAGATAGATAGATAGATAGATAGATAGATAGATAGATAGACAGATAGACAGATAGATAGATAGATAGATAGATAGATAGATAGATAGATAGATAGATAGATAGATAGATAGATAGATAGATAGATAGATAGATAGGTAGGTAGATAGATAGATAGATGATAGATAGATAGATAGATAGATAGATAGATAGATAGATAGATAGATAGATAGATAGATAGATAGATAGATAGATAGATAGATAGATAGATAGATAGATAGATAGATTAGATAGATAGATAGATAGATAGATAGATAGATAGACTATAGATAGATAGATAGATAGATAGATAGATAGATAGATAGATAGATAGATAGATAGATAGATAGATAGATAGATAGATAGATAGATGGATAGATAGATAGAGATAGATATATAGATAGATAGATAGATAGATAGATAGATGATAGATAATATAGATAGATAGATAGATAGATAGATAGATAGATAGATAGATAGATAGATAGATAGTGTAGAAAAGTCAAGATCAGAGCGACAGATGTGTATTCACTACACGTCAACAAACATATGAATCATCATGGGAATTACAATACAGTGATAGACACACTGACAGCTCCTGCATTGTGATTGGACAATGAGTATTCATGCTGACAGCCACTCCACATCCTTCCGTTTTTCAAACGAACTTACGTACTGTGCGGTTGCGCAAATTTATTTCGTTTGGAGGCTCTGGATCCTTTCACAGGTCTCGTCTGAATCAATGGGTTCTTGCTTTCTTAAATGTACTCTATTTCTTTTCACAGTTCCGTGTTGCGTATTCACCTCGTAAGATCTTTCACCCTTACGACCACGGACAGTTCCAAGATCCCATTTCTCAGCTCATAAGCCGAAGGGTTGTATCCAAACCGTATCTCCATCAGACAATTCGGGTAGCTCACGTGCACGCTTATCATATACCTGTTTTTCGCGCTCCATGCGCCGCTTTAATTGCTGATTGATGACGTCCCATGAAACGTCAGGTCTGGACAGGCGGTTGGTAACAATAGGTATCCTCGTTCTTGTGCGTCTGCCCATGAGTCTTTGAGCTGGGCTTAATTCTATATCGGTGGATGGAGTATTTCTATGTTCCAGAAGCGCTAGATACGGATCTTCTTTGCTTCCATTCATTTTTTCAATATTTTTTTCGCTTATCTCACTGCCGATTCTGATTTACCATTGGATTGGCTATGGTAAGGGCTGGATATTTCATGTTTAAAACGCCATTTTTCTGCGAAGTCAGCAAACTGCTTTGCCGAAAACTGTGGACCTCCATCGGATCTGACACTTTCTGGGATACCATACCTCGCAAATTGACCTTTCATTTTTGTCACGATTTCTTCAGCTGATGTGGTACTCAGTTTCTCTATTTCGAAAAAATCGCTGAAATAATCCACTAAAAGTAAATAATCTTTTGTCGCATGTGAAAACAGGTCAGCTGCAATATGTTGCCAAGGGCGCTCTGGTATTTTGCGACAAACCATTGGTTCTTTTATTTGGCGGTTCCCGAACTTGTTACATATTGGGCACTTGGAGACGAAATCCTTTCACTTGGCAACTGACGCCTGGCCAATATACCGTATCCTTGGCTCTTCTAGTGCAACCGTTGATCCCCAAATGAGATCGATGTAACTCCTGTAACATCACCTTTCGGGCTGAACGTTGGATAACCAGTCGCTCGCCCCTGAAGATCAACCCATCCTCAGTTGATAATTCATCTCGGATTTTGTAATAAGGTCGAATGAGTTCGTCAACCATCGCGATACTATCTGGCCAGCCACTGATTATCTGTTCCTCGCGCTTCTTCATTTCGTCATCCTCAGCCATAGTTTGTCGGATTCGTGGCAACCTGATATCGCTTTCTGCAAGCGTAAAGTGTACTTCTACCAGGTACAGGTTAGCAGCGGCTACGGATTTCAATGGAGCTCTAGATAGTGTGTCCGCAAGGACCATGGTTTTACCCGGCTTGTAAATGATTTCGAAATCGTATTTCTGCAGTCGGACTAGCATTGACTGTAGCCGACGCGGTGCTTTGTCGAGTGGTTTTTTCACTATTGTGATCAAAGGCTTATGATCTGTTTGTACTATAGTCATTCGGCCAAATGTGTAATCATTGAATTTTTCTATCGCCAATACGACTGCCAGCAGTTCTTTCTCAATCTGTGCATAGCGAGTTTCTGCATCGCTCATCGTTCGACTTCGAAAATCTATAGGTTGGTTGTTTTGCATTAGTACGGCGCCGATACCGTTTTGGCTACTGTCACACTGTATCACTAATTCCAATCGGGGGTCGTAATATCGTAAAACAGGTGCATTGGATATGAGTCTTTTAATTTCTTCCCAGGCATGTATTTGTTGTGTCCCCCAGACCCAAGTTGTATCTTTATGTGTCAGCCGCCTGATCGGTTCCATTATCTGTGATAAGCAAGGCAAAAAACGGCTAAGATAGTTCACCATACCGTTAAAACGAGCTATACTCTTCACATCTGTAGGAGGAGGCATGTGTTTAATGGCCTCCACTTTTGCAGGGTCTGGCTTGATACCGTCACTAGATAGGACATGACCATGAAATGTTACCTCATTTGTGCAATATTCAATTTTCGCTTTCTTGAGTTTATTGCCCAGTTCGAGGCATCGTTGAAGAAGTTTGTCTAGGTTTTGATCGTGTTCTGCCTTTGTTCGACCGTAGACTAAAACATCATCTGCTATGCAAATTACACCTGTAAGGTTTTCAATGGCCTGTAGCAGCCGCTTTTGAAATATCTCGCTAGAAACTTTCAGTCCGAATGGTAAACGAAGCCAACGAAACCTTCCAAAGGGGGTTCCGAATGTCGTCAAAAAACTGGATTTATCGTCCAAACACACGTGCCAAAATGCTGAAGACAGATCCACTTTCGTGAAATATCGAGCACCAGACAATCTCGGCAAAGTATCTTCTAACAACGGAAGTCTGAAATACTCTCGCTTGAGGGCCATGTTCAAAGCTTTCGGGTCGATACATATTCTCATTTCACCTGACTTCTTTGTTACGACGGTAACCTGGCTGACCCATTCAGTAGGTTCTTCTACTCTCCTGATGACCCCAACGAGCTGTAGTCTTTTCAATTCTAACTCAAATCTGTCCTTCACTGCAAAGGGTAAACGACGTATTGGTAAGGCGACCGGTGTTACATTCGGATCAATTGACAACTTACAAAGTCCGGGCAACTTCCCCAATTTATCATCAAAAACACTCTGATACTTTTGACAAATGTCTGTTATGTCCGAATTAATATTATTGATACAATTAAAAGTAATCAGTCCCAGATTTTCGATCGCCTCAACTCCGAGTAGCGGTAAAAAATTTTCATCAACAACGTACATTATCTGTTCTATATGCTTACCGCTCATTGGATTGCGCAGAGTCGCCGTAAATTTCCCCATTGGCTTGACAGTCGTGCCGTTCCACATTCGCAAAACGATTCTCGTGTCAGATAGGGGCTCATTTTGTACGCAGGCACGTGGAATGAGATTAACGGAGGCACCTGAATCCATTTGGAAACGAACCTTCTTGCCGTTTACCTCGATTTCGGAAGACCAGATGTGATTTACTTGTTCCTCACCGTGAACGACACTGACATTCGAAAATGAGCGCTGTGTATTTGTCGTTGTCGTCCCAGAAGATCGACAGCAAATCGCGAAATGGTTTGCTTTACCGCATCGAGTACAAACTTTCTTCCACGCAGGACATAGTTCCTTCTTAAATTCATGTTTCCTGCCGCAAAAACTGCACATTTTTTTCGACTGGATTGTTTTCTCTACATGAATTCTGTTGATGTCTTCGCAAGAATGAGTTCTGAGGGCTTCTGTCTTTTTCTCGGCCGCCTCCTCACTCTTGCAGATATTTATACATTGCCTCAACGTAAGGTTGCTTTCTTTTAATAATCGCTTCGTGAGACTTCTGTTTTGTGCTCCGATAATCAAACGATCCTTGATTAAATTATCTTTCATGCATTTACAGAAGTTGCATGTCTCAGCCATTAATTTCAATGCTCGGATGAAATGTTCGATCGGCTCATCGGCACCTTGGACGCGACAATTGAATTTATATCGTTCAAATGTATCGTTCACTTGACCGAGGCAGTGTTCATCGAGCTTCGCGATGATTGTTTCCCAGTCATCTGCATCTTCGTTCTCATCAAATGTGAAACACTGTATGAACTTCGTCGCCTGATCACCAAGCGCATTCCTCAGCGTCGCCATTTGATACTCTTTATCGGTTTTCGTCAGGTTCGCCAACGTCCGAAAATCGTTAAACTGTTGCTTCCACAGTTTCCATCTCTCTGCCAATCCGTCATCATCTTCCATCCTGAGTGGTGCCGGTGGTCGAACATTAAAGCCGCTAAATCGGGCGTTGTCAGTTCTATCCGACGTTTTCTCGTCGTTCATCCTCGTCACCATGTAGAAAAGTCAAGATCAGAGCGACAGATGTGTATTCACTACACGTCAACAAAGATATGAATCATCATGGGAATTACAATAAAGAGATAGACACACTGACAGCTACTGCATTCTGATTGGACAATGAGTATTCATGCTGACAGCCACTCCACATCCTTCCGTTTTTCAAACGAACTTACGTACTGTGCGGTTGCGCAAATTTATTTCGTTTGGAGGCTCTGGATCTCTTTCACAGGTCTCGTCTGAATCAATGGGTTCTTGCTTTCTTAAATGTACTCTATTTCTTTTCACAGTTCCGTGTTGCGTATTCACCTCGTAAGATCTTTCACCCGTACGACCACGGACAGTTCCAAGATCCCATTTCTCAGCTCCCATGCCGAAGGGTTGTATCCAAACCGTATCTCCATCAGACAATTCGGGTAGCTCACGTGCACCCTCATCATATACCTGTTTTTCGCGCTCCATGCGCCGTTTTAATTGCTGATTGATGACGTCCCATGAAACGTCATGTCTGGACAGACGGTTGGTAACAATAGGTATCCTCGTTCTTGTGCGTCTACCCATGAGTCTTTGAGCTGGGCTTAATTCTATATCGGTGGATGGAGTATTTCTATGTTCCAGAAGCGCTAGATACGGATCTTCTTTAGCCTCCAGGCATTTTTTCATTATTTTTTTCGCTTCTTTCACTGCCGATTCTGCTTTACCATTGGATTGGCTATGGTAAGGGCTGGACATTTCATGTTTAAAACGCCATTTTTCTGCGAAGTCAGCAAACTGCTTTGCCGAAAATTGTGGACCTCCATCGGATCTGACACTTTCTGGGATACCATACCTCGCAAATTGACCTTTCATTTTCGTCACGATTTCTTCAGCTGATGTGGTACTCAGTTTCTCTATTTCGAAAAAATCGCTGAAATAATCCACTAAAAGTAAATAATCTTTTGTCGCATGTGAAAACAGGTCAGCTGCAATATGTTGCCAAGGGCGCTCTGGTATTTTGCGACAAACCATTGGTTCTTTTATTTGGCGGTTCCCGAACTTGTTACATATTGGGCACTTGGAGACGAAATCCTTCACTTGGCAACTGACGCCTGGCCAATATACCGTATCCTTGGCTCTTCTAGTGCAACCGTTGATCCCCAAATGAGATCGATGTAACTCCTGTAACATCACCTTTCGGGCTGAACGTGGGATAACCAGTCGCTCGCCCCGGAAGATCAACCCATCCTCAGTTGATAATTCATCTCGGATTTTGTAATAAGGTCGAATGAGTTCGTCAACCATCGCGATACTATCTGGCCAGCCACTGATTATCTGTTCCTCGAGCTTCTTCATTTCGTCATCCTCAGCCATAGTTTGTCGGATTCGTGGCAACCTGATATCGCTTTCTGCAAGCGTAAAGTGTACTTCTACCAGGTCCAGGTTAGCAGCGGCTACGGATTTCAATGGAGCTCTAGATAGTGTGTCCGCAAGGACCATGGTTTTACCCGGCTTGTAAATGATTTCGAAATCGTATTTCTGCAGTCGGACTAGCATTGACTGTAGCCGACGCGGTGCTTTGTCGAGTGGTTTTTTCACTATTGTGATCAAAGGCTTATGATCTGTTTGTACTATAGTCATTCGGCCAAATGTGTAATCATTGAATTTTTCTATCGCCAATACGACTGCCAGCAGTTCTTTCTCAATCTGTGCATAGCGAGTTTCTGCATCGCTCATCGTTCGACTTCGAAAATCTATAGGTTGGTTGTTTTGCATTAGTACGGCGCCGATACCGTTTTGGCTACTGTCACACTGTATCACTAATTCCAATCGGGGGTCGTAATATCGTAAAACAGGTGCATTGGATATGAGTCTTTTAATTTCTTCCCAGGCATGTATTTGTTGTGTCCCCCAGACCCAAGTTGTATCTTTATGTGTCAGCCGCCTGATCGGTTCCATTATCTGTGATAAGCAAGGCAAAAAACGGCTAAGATAGTTCACCATACCGTTAAAACGAGCTATACTCTTGACATCTGTAGGAGGAGGCATGTGTTTAATGGCCTCCACTTTTGCAGGGTCTGGCTTGATACCGTCACTTGATAGGACATGACCATGAAATGTTACCTCATTTGTGCAATATTCAATTTTCGCTTTCTTGAGTTTAATGCCCAGTTCGAGGCATCGTTGAAGAAGTTTGTCTAGGTTCTGATCGTGTTCTGCCTTTGTTCGACCGTAGACTAAAACATCATCTGCTATGCAAATTACACCTGTAAGGTTTTCAATGGCCTGTAGCAGCCGTTTTTGAAATATCTCGCTAGAAACTTTCAGTCCGAATGGTAAACGAAGCCAACGAAACCTTCCAAAGGGGGTTCCGAATGTCGTCAAAAAACTGGATTTATCGTCCAAACACACGTGCCAAAATGCTGAAGACAGATCCACTTTCGTGAAATATCGAGCACCAGACAATCTCGGCAAAGTATCTTCTAACAACGGAAGTCTGAAATACTCTCGCTTGAGGGCCATGTTCAAAGCTTTCGGGTCGATACATATTCTCATTTCACCTGACTTCTTTGTTACGACGGTAACCTGGCTGACCCATTCAGTAGGTTCTTCTACTCTCCTGATGACCCCAACGAGCTGTAGTCTTTTCAATTCTAACTCAAATCTGTCCTTCACTGCAAAGGGTAAACGACGTATTGGTAAGGCGACCGGTGTTACATTCGGATCAATTGACAACTTACAAAGTCCGGGCAACTTCCCCAATTTATCATCAAAAACACTCTGATACTTTTGACAAATGTCTGTTATGTCCGAATTAATATTATTGATACAATTAAAAGTAATCAGTCCCAGATTTTCGATCGCCTCAACTCCGAGTAGCGGTAAAAAATTTTCATCAACAACGTACATTATATGTTCTATATGCTTACCGCTCATTGGATTGCGCAGAGTCGCCGTAAATTTCCCCATTGGCTTGACAGTCGTGCCGTTCCACATTCGCAAAACGATTCTCGTGTCAGATAGGGGCTCATTTTGTACGCAGGCACGTGGAATGAGATTAACGGAGGCACCTGAATCCATTTGGAAACGAACCTTCTTGCCGTTCACCTCGATTTCGGAAGACCGGATGTGATTTACTTGTTCCTCACCGTGAACGACACTGACATTCGAAAATGAGCGCTGCGTATTTGTCGTTGTCGTCCCAGAAAATCGACAGCAAATCGCGAAATGGTTTGCTTTACCACATCGAGTACAAACTTTCTTCCACGCAGGACATAGTTCCTTCTTAAATTCATGTTTCCTGCCGCAAAAACTGCACATTTTTTTCGACTGGATTGTTTTCTCTACATGAATTCTGTTGATGTCTTCGCAAGAATGAGTTCTGAGGGCTTCTGTCTTTTTCTCGGCCGCCTCCTCACTCTTGCAGATATTTATACATTGCCTCAACGTAAGGTTGCTTTCTTTTAATAATCGCTTCGTGAGACTTCTGTTTTGTGCTCCGATAATCAAACGATCCTTGATTAAATTATCTTTCATGCATTTACAGAAGTTGCATGTCTCAGCCATTAATTTCAATGCTCGGATGAAATGTTCGATCGGCTCATCGGCACCTTGGACGCGACAATTGAATTTATATCGTTCAAATGTATCGTTCACTTGACCGAGGCAGTGTTCATCGAGCTTCGCGATGATTGTTTCCCAGTCATCTGCATCTTCGTTCTCATCAAATGTGAAACACTGTATGAACTTCGTCGCCTGATCGCCAAGCGCATTCCTCAGCGTCGCCATTTGATACTCTTTATCGGTTTTCGTCAGGTTCGCCAACGTCCGAAAATCGTTAAACTGTTGCTTCCACAGTTTCCATCTCTCTGCCAATCCGTCATCATCTTCCATCCTGAGTGGTGCTGGTGGTCGAACATTAAAGCCGCTAAATCGGGCGTTGTCAGTTCTATCCGACGTTTTCTCGTCGTTCATCCTCGTCACCATGTAGAAAAGTCAAGATCAGAGCGACAGATGTGTATTCACTACACGTCAACAAACATATGAATCATCATGGGAATTACAATACAGAGATAGACACACTGACAGCTACTGCATTCTGATTGGACAATGAGTATTCATGCTGACAGCCACTCCACAACGTGTATTTGGGAAATTTTCGCCCAAGATATTCCCAAGGATCATGAATACATACTTGAGACCAGTCATGGAATACGGTGTGCAGTCATGGTCTCCGTGGCTCAAGA
The DNA here is from genome assembly GCA_013407085.1 of Atriophallophorus winterbourni. Classification (NCBI taxonomy): domain Eukaryota; kingdom Metazoa; phylum Platyhelminthes; class Trematoda; order Plagiorchiida; family Microphallidae; genus Atriophallophorus; species Atriophallophorus winterbourni. Next base: position 1,949 of record JACCGJ010015002.1, on the reverse strand, counting down.
GGGATGTGGAACTTATGCAGCGAATCTATCACCGCTCAACGAAACTAGTTCTCAGCATCCGAAACAAACCATATAAAGAAAGGATAGCTCAACTGAATCTGTTTGATTTTCCCTATCGACGAATCAGAGGAGACCTTATCTTACTTTACAAAACATTCCATACCCCGAACCATCCCTTACAGGATTTATTCACGCGAAGGGATACGAGGAATTATCGGACCCATGAATATGTGCTGGTCGTACCCCATTCCCGTCTGAACTGTAGAAGGTACTTTAACTCTCTCCGTGTCTGTTTTACTTGGAACAGTTTACCTTCAACCGTTGCTCACGCCACTAACTTGCATGACTTTAAAACGAAATTGGACGAATTTTTATTGCATTATTCGTTTCCAGAACACTTATATACTGTTTAATTTATGTTCTTATATTGTTTATACACTTAAATTTCAATTTTTACCATCCTATGGTTGTTGTTAAGCTTGTTGCTTTTTACACCATTAAATACCGTGAATTACCTTGAATTAAGAAGGGAAAGAGACATTTTACATATAATGACATCTCATTATCTCCTCTTGTTCTATGTAATCGCATTTGTCTCGTTGCATGGAATGACCTGCATTCCACATAGACTGTCTGCATTTCTCTACCCCAAAGTAGCTACATGTCTGTGTTACACATCACGCTGCCTATGCACTGTACAATTGTCTGACCTACTTGACATGTCAACGTATTCATGTAACGTTTTAATTATGATACAGATTTGTAAACCAGTGTCAATATGCCGTCACCGATTTAAGGCTGATATTATGTGTGGTGAAATTATTACATACACTGTAATTCTCAGCCTGAGACTGTCTTTCAATTCAAGCGAGTGAGGGGGTGACGCTTTCGCGCAAACTCGCAATCTTATTGGACGAAAGTGCGCACCTTGTACAGGCTAGCAGACTACAGGGGGAAAATGAAACTAAACGCTCTACCACATGTAGCGAGAGGGGAGCCACGTGGAAATTATTTGTCCATCTCACAGAGCATGAGCGGTTAGTCAACGTACAATGTCATGGAGAAATATTTATGAGTCACAAGCTACATGATAGTTCAAAAAGCTCACTAAATTCCATGCAGCTTCACTAATAGAACGTTAACCATGATGCACAATCAGCTAAGAGAGCAACATTTCACTCGTCTCAACACAACACAATTTTATCGCACTATGAAATATGGCCATGTCCAATTTACTGCCTTAGGTTAAGAAAGCCAATGGATGTGAAATAAAATATATATTTCGAAATTTGTTGAACAGCAAGTTTTGTTTCAGTGAACCATCTATTCCTCGTATTCTTCTACCCCCAAATTGATATTGTGATGTGTCCGAAGGCACGAGACGACAATACCTGGAGGAGAGATAGGTATAGAATTAAGGTATATACAGTATAATAGAATATTAGGAAGATTAACGTAAATACAAGCTTACGTATTCAGTTGCAGGTTCGTGTTGCGTTGCCGCTAACAATTTGTTTTTTTAGCCGTACGATGTTCTCCCTCGTATTGCTCGTTGGGTATAATTCAGAGCACGGTAAGCATGTTTATCGATAAAAACTTACGTGTGGAATGTATTCACCGATGTATTGATCCACGTATAACGAATCATTTCATAATGCTAAATGTTTTGAATATGGTTAACTTGGACATATTCAGCCAGTTTGTCGAAATACTAAGACATGTTATGTGCATAGTAATGATACAGATGTCGTCAATGTTGAAAATCAAATCAGCTCACTATCATTATCACTGTCACCATACACAATGTCTCATATTCGCAAACGTATATTCAGTAGTTAGCAAACTTCAGAATTAATCAGATACCAATTCAAATAAATCACCGAACTCATCTTATCAAGCGAATACAACAATTGTATTATATCTATCTATCTATTTATCTATCTATCTAT
>JACCGJ010015001.1:0-73141 GCA_013407085.1 Atriophallophorus winterbourni | reverse complement strand
CAGTTTGCACAGGACAGTATGTGGCTAACGAGCCAATCGAGCGTCCAGAATTTCTTTCGGTGGAAAGCTGCAGAGAAGCAACCACCACTGCCAAAGCGTTTTTTTATTGTGATTTGGATATCCTCGACGATCGCGCCGCCAAGGGATAAGCCAATCGAGCGTCCAGAATTTCCGTCTGTGGAAAGCTTCAAAGAAGCGCCCACCACTGCCAAAGTTGGTTCATTTTTATCTGGTATCCTTGTCGTATGCGAAGGTACGTCCGATGTTTTCCAAGCCATCCTTTGGTCCCAGAATTTGTAGCTGCGACTGAGAAAAACGGAAGGTCTTACAGGATTGCACGCAATATTCTGAATGAGGCTTGCATAGAAAAGAATAAATACCCCCTAACTTCTAATATCAAAACAGTTTTGAGCTTAAAAAACACTGGTATTGTTCTTTTTGCAGCTGAGGTGCATTGCACAGCCCATTTAAATTCCGCTGTCACGACTATAAGAATGAATGCCAGATTGACTATATACTCTTACTTCGGACATGTAGAAGGGCAAAAATATATTATACATCGATGAATGAATTATATTGACATCTTGAATAAAAATTGAATAACTCTTGAAAAACACGACATATATAGCTATATTGACAGTAATCACAAGCTCCAGTGTGCTTCAAATGACAGGAAAAATTATAAACTGATGGTATAATCTTGCTGCGGACAGGCAGATATGCATCGTATATGGGAGCTATCTCATCCACTCTAAATCTCATTAGAGCAAGCATTTCTCTGATAAGTGCAAATTAAATCTGTTGCTCGCTTTTGTTATAACGGAATGATCAATTTAACCGGTTAGATTACAAAATATTAAAAGCTCAAATGCATTTTTAATGGCTGCAAATATTCAGTTTGAGACAAGCGGAGAATGTTGCGAAGAGACTGTTAATAATATACTTGCATGCACTATGTTTAATTGAAGCAATACATAACGGACCAACGTATTGTGGTGCTCACATCCCCATGTCTTACACACCACTACCGGTTTCTGGCTATTTGCCGTCATCAGACAGAGACACTAAGAACGGGTTCAGGGAGCCTAAATATATAAATAATGGTATTTTTAGACATTAAATGTGATACCTAATGTGATAATAATTGCGAAATAGAACTGCATTTATTCGGCGCGTTTTGTCGAACAACATCGGTATTAATTAGGCGATTTTTACATAAATGTACAATTACTTCGAGAAAAGCCTCTGCAACTTTTCCTATACTATCAAATTTCTCAAGCGATTTGGTTCTCGTAAATTCAACGATTTCTTGTGGCTTTTTCCCATGGTTAACATATGAAGCAACATTTTCAAGCCGCTGGAATCCTAATCTCACGTTTTTTCATCCGAGTACTAAACGTATGCGAAACAGTTTCCGAAGAACTAATATTGGCAATTTGAATAGGTGCGTTCAAACGTCTAGACAATCGGTGGCATGCACTCTTTCTTGAGCATTATCCAAAATAAACAGTTTATCACATTATTTGGATTTGAAAAGAAATTAACGAAATATAACTTTTCTGGTCAAGTATTTTCATTTTGAAGTAAACTGCTGTTCACTGTTTTTGAATCAATTGGACATGCAACACACATAATCCATCTTGTTATTCGGGGATGAGACAGCTCTGGTCATTCAATAACAGTTATATACGCCTGTGATTCCTATATAACAATCCTAGTAGTGGACGATGTATTAATCACATATGCGAAAGAATCTGACCACTCGTTCCGACTTGACCGTTTATTGCCGTATGATACTAATACTGATAATAAATGTATGATAAAACAATACCTGAATGCAAATCTTAATAATGTGGCTACAACGAAACAAAATGTTTAGATGAGTATCACATGTTGACCTCTCTCAAGTGCTTCAATCGCCTAAAATGGATAAAGTATTGTGGTGTTCACAACCTTCTCGGACAGAAATTCTGCAAGTCATATACGTGTTCTTCTTTATTCCAGTTCAGTTTGCACAGGACAGTATGTGGCTAACGAGCCAATCAAGCGTCCATAATTTCTTTCAGTGGAAAGCTGCAGAGAGAAGCACCTACCATTGTCCGATTTCGACAGCCACTATTCTAACCCTTTTATATTATACAGAGAAGCCAGTTTTGCTGCAATTATTTAGTTTCGCAGACATGATATCATTGAAACCATTTGATAGTAATTAATGCTCCACAGAATTTTACCAGATTTTAGTGATGATTCAACAAAATATTGTTTTGCGTGCAACAGATAATCTCTGTAAAATTCGAACGTAAAGAGATTCAAAAAGTCGCATAATAGATTAGAATTGCTTTACTGGATCAAATCATCCGGTTTGCACATTTTTTAGTTGTCTTTTCGATTTGCATATTCTTGTGTTTATTGAACTGATAATGGCAATTATTTGTTGGCGGCTAGTTTAACTACCTGCATTTTTACTGACAATGAAGACTGATGCGGCTAAACCTGTGCATGGCAGTGGACTTCTCCGTGCCGAGAAGTCCTCTTTAGAAGATATGGTTTCTCAGACTGCTTGGTCATCAAAAAAGTTGGTCTGGGTCCCAGATGAAAAAGAAGGATTTGTTTCTGCATCTATTGTAGAACAAAAGGGAGATGAATACGTTGTGCAATTGGTCGATTCTGGAAAAAACATCACTATACATAGTGATTTGGTTCAAAACATGAATCCTCCGAAGTTTGAAAAAATTGAAGATATGGCTTTTTTGACATACTTGAATGAAGCGTCGGTTTTGCATAATCTGAAATCTCGGTATTATTCGTCGATGATATACGTAAGTTACCGAAATTAATATAGTTTTTAGACCTACTCGGGACTTTTTTGTGTCGTCGTTAATCCTTACAAGTTGTTGCCGATCTATACCGATGAAATAGTTGAATTTTACAAAGGACAGAAGCGTCACGAACAGCCTCCTCATATATTCGCAATCGCGGATGCTGCTTACCGCAAGATGTTACAGGGTAAGTTGTACAAAATTGCTCATTTCCTTCATCCTTAGATCGTGAGGACCAAAGTATTCTTTGCACGTAAGTTTTTAGGCTGTTTTTCTAAACGAATTATATAGCGGTGAATCTGGCGCCGGAAAAACGGAAAACACGAAAAGAGTGATTCAATATTTGGCTTCTGTCGCTACATCGATGAAGTCTCAGAAGTCAGCACCTTCGAATGTCCTTTCTAAACTGCAGGTAAACAGTAGACTCTGCCATCAATATTCAACTATTTTTAATGTCTTACATTCCCAGTCTGACATACTTCGCGTACGCAAGCCTAGATCATCATCATCATCATGAAGCACAAGTCTGGAGCCAGACAAAGTGCCAAGCAATATAAAGCAGGAAAAGCAGATAGGCAAGCGCGTGAAAAAGAGAAAGCAGGCAAGCGGAATACGCAAAAGCAAATGCACAAAAAAGCAGCTGGTTTTTGTAGTTTCACTGCATGCAATTTTGGTTTTTTGTTTTGTTTTTTGTTTTTTTATGTAAAATATTACCGAATAAAAAATTATGACTCACATAATAAAATACACTGGCGCCACTGACTTCGGTTTGTAGCCATATCGCATAAGGTTTCCAGCCAACTATTAGGTGGAGCTTTTGGACCCCACCCAAGGAAACGAATACGCCCAACTGAGCCTAGCGCTACGGTGAGTTTCTTCATCCCGACGCGCCACGTCATGGACTGGCCATTCGATTTTTTCTCCCAGCTTCTGTCAGGCTCTGCGAATAAGGCGCGGTACGGTTAATGGTGAGTAGGCATTCTTAAAACATGTCCCAACCATCGCAAGTGAGCAAGCATCAGCATTTCTGTCAGTCCGTGGCCACCTAGTCCTAACACCCGCTTGCAGACATCTATATTTGGAATACGATGCTGCCACCGAATGCGAGCACTTCTACGCAGGCAACGGGTATCAAAAACAAAACCTAGATAGGATTTTAATAATCACAGTTATTGCGAATTTTCTAATCCAGTCTATCGCCTGATAGTATGAAAACTGTGTTGCACTATCTATGCAGAACTGATCAAGCGCATTTATTTCTTTAAACGAATGTCAGCTAAAACCTTCAGTAACCTTCGTTGTATATGATTCTGATAATGCTACTATGAACTTGTGTTGCATTACTAAATGCGAACGTTTGCCATCCGTGTTAAACACTAATTTCCGCTGAGACTTATAGACATTTAAATAAAGCGTTTCTTTGATTTGTCTGATTTTCAAAAAAATCAGTTTTACATGTCCCGAAAAATATTTTTACATTTTCTTGTTTTTACTGTCCTTTCTGATGACTCAACCCTACAGGATGTCGGATGTAAGAACATTAAAAATTCAGATTTTCAGTTCATTTACCAAGTAACGATTTGATAAATTGGTCACAAGTCTTTAGCAGTTTTGTTCCATTCAATGATCTTATTTAGTTCCTTATGTGTGGCACTCAATATTCCAGATTTGATTTATACAAAAATATACATTGCTGTTATTCTGACGGTCATATGATGTTTAATAGGTGCGAGGAATGAGAAAGGTGCTTTCTGATATTACTATTAGTACTTCAGAAAGTAAACTAAATTTATTCTTCGTTATTAGTTACTTTTTATCTTGTTTGAGTCTATAAATCTGTGATCTCATTGAGCACTCTTTTTTCTAATATTTCAGACACAGAATTTCAACTTCGTAAGTTGCATTTGTTAACTTTTTGGTCGTGAGTGAAACCATACTTGCCACCTTGCTACTCATTTTCATACTATTTTAGCCCCATAAGCTCACTCCTAGTTGTCGTACATCTATGGCAAGTCTGCCTGTTATGTAGACCCCTTGGTGTTGCCTGCAGTTTTTCCGGTGTTTGTCGTTGGCTTCGTTATTGTCTTTGCTTGTTCACCTTATATCATATTTGTTCCGCTGTAATGCACAATAGTTATTCTTGATTCAAGCGTTATATTGCTGCATATGTATTTCTGTCGCACGTAGTTCTGCATTTGTTACATTTAACATTAGCTTGTATTTCTTTCAGGGTGAATTAGAGGCGCAGTTATTGAGAGCGAATCCTATCCTAGAAGCTTTTGGTAATGCAAAGACGGTTAAAAATGACAATTCCTCGCGTTTCGTAAGTCCTTCTTCCAGCTTTTCGGATTTAGTCGCTTTCCGTGCTAATGTATCTTTTGTCGTTTTCAGGGTAAATTTATTCGAATCAACTTCGATACATCTGGTTTCATTGCTGGTGCTAATATTGAAACTTGTATCCTTTTCGTGTCTGTTTTGCATTAACATGTATTGTTTCTTAAAGATTTTACGAGTAAGCGTTTACCCGTGATCTAAATCACGCGTACTTTTAATAATCATGTTGAAGATGTTGAGCGAAGCTACCGTCGTTCTGTTTTCAATAATACCGTAGTGCGTTTTGATGTCAAAACGAACCGGCAATGGGTCATCGTTGTTCATCAACTAAATCGTTGAGTTTTGTTATAGTTTTAATCAGTGCTCTTTACCCAATTATTCAAACATTCTGATTTTACCTACACTGCTCATTTATGAAGCACACAATAAACTGAATGTTCACAGCTAAGAAGCTTCAACTGAGAAATCATTACGTCCTAATTTCTAATTTTTCTGGCCCAGACAATCATGCATTACATCTGTATTGCATAGATAAAGACGTGCTATATTGATCTGGCACAGTTACTGAGCTGCATGCGAAACAAGCTGGAAACAATGTATTTTTTGCTTTAAAATTTGTCTTGGCTTAAGCAACTTGACAGTATCTCAGCCCACGGGCAGCCTTTCAATGTACGGCTTCAGGTTTCTGGTATTATATATGCCCAAGCAAATGATCATCTCACTCCGTGCGGCACTATAACAAGCTCGCTTCTCTGTATTTATCCGTGCATATACCTCGTATTCAGTCCTTACGAGTTTTCAATCGCAATTCATTGACTGCGGAACAGCATAATAATGCCAATATCATTTGAAGAAATGAACGTTTCGACAGCTTTGTTCCGGTCATACCTATCATTTTTTCATTTGAAAATGCGCTTATCCTTGACTAAGCTTTTAGATCTACTGGAAAAGGCTCGCGTCATTAGACAAGCTACTGATGAACGTTGCTTTCATATATTTTACCAATTGTTGGCTTCCGCCACTCCTCAAATGAAGAAAGACCTTTTGCTCGAACAATCGAATAACTATCGATATATGTCCAATGGAATGCTCGACGTTCCCGGTCTAGACGAACACCAAGCTTTCGAGGAAACTTCCGAAGCAATGGATGTGATGGAAATCAATAAAAATGACCAATTAGGTTAGTTTTTTTTTACATCCAATCTTCGCTCATAATGTGATTCAATTTAACTCATTGCCTTTCGTTTTTTAGCGCTTTTCAAAGTAATTTCAGCGGTGCTACATTTGGGAAATATAGAGTTCCGTCAAGAGCGCAATTCTGATCAGGCTACCCTTCCGGATCACTCAGGTTTGTTCTTATTGTATTGACTGTTAACTTACGAAAAGCGTTTCGGTGAATGTACCCAACCACCCACCAAATTACACACCTTTTTTTCATTTTCGTTAATATATATTCTCATGTATGTACATATGGTTGTTTTTATAATCACAGTAGTTTTGTTTATTCACTTTTTCTAAGATTATTGAAAAAGTTTATTTATCCTTTCATTTACATTCAGCTGCCGAAAAAGTCGCACATCTCTTGGGTATCCCTGTACAGGAAATGGTAAAGGCCTTTTTAAAACCCCGTATCAAAGTGGGCAAAGATCTTGTTTCGAAAGCTCAAACGAAGGCTCAAGTGGAGTTCGCTGTTGAGGCAATTTCAAAGTCCATCTACGAGCGCCTTTTCTTGTGGCTAGTAAATCGAATAAATAAAACTTTGGATCGCAACAAACGGCCAGGGGCATCCTTCGTCGGAATTTTGGATATCGCTGGGTTCGAGATATTCCAGGTACGTATGTCAGCGTTGTCCTTGCGATATATTTCTATATCAAACACTTAAGCTTTATTATCTGTTGTACTGTACTTCTGTACCGCACAGCTAATACCGTGGTATATTAATTCGCCACCGGCACTGATCTGAATGCGGAAACACGCTACACACTGCTATTTTCCTTTTTCCCTTTCTCATATCTGTCTAGGCTTGGGCAACCTGACAGTATGTTAGCCCATGCGCAGTCCTCGACTGCGTGGCATTTTGCCTGGATCAGACCTGTGATTTTATGCATATACATAGCTATTGAGTTACCTAAGCCTTTCTACCAAGTAACCGAAATTGAAATGGGAAATTGTATCTGTTTCTAGATTACGGAAAAGTTTATATTGATCGCAACATAAAAGAACATCTCTAATGATTTATGGGTGGTCCAATCATTTGCGCATTCCGATGCATAATTTCTAGTGAAATCACTGAAAAATCCAATTTGCTTTGTGGTGACTATTTTTTGCATTCGCAAATTCGCTCGCTACAAAACCAGAATCTTTATATCACAGAGATAATCTATGCATGGCTCATCGGGGTTTAACTTTAAGCCAACTGATGTGAAAATTGAGTTCTAATTAGTTTATCACATGTTGACCCCAACGTACGCACACCGGCGATTATGAAAGCACACAACTGAAATCCGGTATGATGCTCCGAAGTTTTGTGCACTGTTCGTTTGCGTAAACTCATAAGAACTCGTGAAGTTTCACCTCTTTCTGGTAAAACTAGCGCGATGGCTGTTGTAATTACTAGATATCACATTCTCACGCTTGAAACAAAACTTGTTTCATATCAGTCACCACAATATCTTTGGGGCCCCAGAATCAACACTAAGCTCTCAGTGGATTTCGTAAAAGCTTAACTGACTGCGACAAATGATTTCAAGTGGAGCTACATGGCGATAAAAACCATGCTGGCTAAATAATGTTTTTTAAACAAAATCAGCAATTAATTTTGGCAAGTTCCAAAAATATAGAAATGTGTATCTGCGGCAGAATCTGACAGTACACTTGCTATCAATATGAATCATTGCCTTTCGTGCCGTGTTGAATATTTCCTCTAACAATTCGGCGTAACATCTGCATCAGTTTCATAGCCACATTGTGATTCTTGAATATTTAACATAAATCGTTCTTATAGCGTGTATTGTCCTATCCGACTATCCCTGTTTTTGGAATGTCGAGAAATCTTACCGAAACGTAAATGTCAGTAAATATCACTAAGATTTGACAAAACTCGTTTACAACGACGTACTCACATTATTTCTCACCTTCTTCGCCTTTATTTGGTCGCCGTGTATGTCCTCAAATTTTATTGCCTTTTATTAGGCTGCATTACGCGACCTCAATGATAGTCTTACCGTTACTAAAGTTTAAAACTTCTTCATCGCCTTGTCCACCCTACAATGAATCGGTTTGGGTTGTATGCTCGGCTTTCTTTACTAACCAGTCTTCTTTCACACGTAGGTTAATTCATTCGAACAACTGTGCATAAATTACACAAATGAGAAACTGCAACAACTTTTCAATCACACCATGTTCGAGTTAGAACAAGACGAATATATTCGCGAAGGAATACCTTGGGAATTCATCGATTTTGGCCTTGACCTACAACCGACAATTGACCTCATCGAAAAGGTAGGTAACTTGTTTTATTCTCTGGTTGCCTCCTCGGTCATTGTTAATGCTAGCGATACCGTAAGCAAACCTAGCAACGACTAAAGCTTTCAGCAAGAAACTTAATCACACTCTTCGCCCAAAGTGAACGTTTAGCTTGTATTCATTCTCGTTTCCATCACACGATCTCAAATGTGCTCCAAGTCGGTGACATTCTTGTGTGTTCCAATTTGCATTTCACCCGTGTTTACTTCAAATGTTCAGTTATTTCGTTTGCCTAATTTCCTTTCTTTCACAGTCAACTACTTTTTTGATCGAAATGAGAACAGTAAAATCGGTTTCCTTGTGCCTACGCTTCTGCTTATTGTTTGTATTGCAACATTCTTGCTTGTGCTTTCAACATCTACATCATCATGACTGGCATTTTCATCATCGTTAAGTAGTTTCGTACTGTTTGGGTTTCATTGTCTCAATTGAACGGATGTGCAATAGTGCAGTACTTCTGTGCTTTGCGGCTAACGCCATGTTAAATTGATTGTCCACCGGTAGTGAGCTGTATGCTGAAACACGCTGGAGTCTCACTACCATTTCTATTCTCTGTTTCCTTTCTCGTATCTGTCTAGGCCTGGGCAACCTGACAGTATCTTAGCCCACGTGCAGTCTCTGACTGTGCGGCACTTTGCCTGAATCCGGTTTGTGCTTTCCTACGTATATATAATTTGTCTCAACGTGGTTTCTGATCACCGTGGACATTTGTTTGTTCCCACCAAGCGACCATACATTAGACACGCTTGTCAATATTCAGTGCACTTTGTGCACACTTCCACTGCGTTACCACAAATTGTGTGCCTGGTTACTTTTGGTTTTTCGACTGTTAAGCTGCCTGAGCAAACTTTGGTGCGCCACATCTGTATTCGTTGGCTGACTAACAATTAATAGGTTGTTTTTCGTTATTTTGTCAAATACGATTACGGCGTTATGCAATCCGATGAATAGTTTGCGCCAAGTAACATGTACGTAGTTTGAAAAATCAACGGTTTTGCTTATCAGTTTGGATTTTATCGGATTCACGACTTGTTCTTCTTTTTTCACTGCTCACACGTCTATTTACTGCTGATTGATGCTGTGTAAAAGTGGTTTCTTTCCCTATATGTTCAACCAAATTACTCGATTCCTATGCTCTCTTCTCAGCCAATGGGCATTCTTGCTCTTTTGGATGACGAGTGCTTCTTCCCTAAAGCCACAGACAAGTCTTTTGTCGAAAAACTGCTCAAAAACCAAGAATCTCATCCGAAAATTTTCAAACCTGATTTCCGTTCTTCCATTGATTTCGGGGTTGTTCACTATGCGGGGCGAGTGGATTATATCTCCAATCAATGGCTAATGAAAAACATGGATCCACTGAACGATAACGTTGTGACTTTACTGCTTTCATCTACCGATCCATTGGTGCAGGTTGGTTTTCAACTCACATTCACGTCTACTTGGTTGTTGACAATGGCTCATTTTCATTTGATGCATGCTTTACTACAGGCCATTTATCAAGATGCGGAAATAGTGGGCATGTCGGCTACCACAGCAGGCGAATCGGCGTTCGGTGCTCGCGGTATTAGAAAAGGCATGTTCCGCACCGTCAGTCAGTTGTACAAAGAATCCTTGGTCCGTTTGATGGCTGTGTTGAAAAACACGTTCCCAAGTTTCGTGCGTTGTATCATCCCGAATCATAAGAAACGTGCCGGATATATTGAATCGAATTTGGTTTTAGACCAGCTCAAATGCAACGGTGTCTTAGAAGGTATACGTATTTGTCGCCAAGGTTTTCCGTCTCGTGTGTTGTTCCAAGAGTTCCGACAACGATATGAGATAATCACGCCAAACGTAGTCGCAAAGGTCAGTTATTCTGATGTTCTTTTTCAGTAGCACCTGTTGTATATTTGAAATGACATTTGCCGGATTGGATGCCTCGTTCGATTATTGTTTTATCAAACTTTGATTCACAACATTTCGGCTTCCTCTTTGGCTATACCTATGGTCAATATACCGTACCATAGCGCCACGGATGTGCAATCGTGCATCACTTCTGTGCTGTGAAGCCAACTCCGTACTCAGTTAGTTTGCCACCGATAGTGAGCTGCATGCGAAAACACGATGGAGTCTCACTGCCATTGCTATTTTCCTTTCTCATATCTGTGTAGACATGTTTAACGGGATCATATCACAAGCCATAAAGGTGCAAGTAAATTAAAATGACGAAAGGAAAATAGCTTCATGTTTCGGCAACCAAGGTCACCGTTTGAACGAAAGAAGCAAGAATAAACGTGATAGAAAGATTGTTGTCTCACAGGTCACAAAAGTGAACCGGTTATATTCGGAGAAAAAAAATCGAGGGGTTATGCGATTAGTCGACAAACTAGAATGTTGCGCTTCGTAGCATTAGATCTGGTCGGATATCCAGCAGAGATGTATGTATGTATGTATGATGTATGAAAGCACAAGCATGATCCAGGCAAAGTGCCGCACAGTCGAAGACTGCACGTGGGCTAAGATACTGTCAGGTTGCCCAGGCCTAACTTGACAGTATCTTAGTCCAAGTGCAGTCTATGACTGTGCGGCACTTTGCCTGGATCAGGTTTGTGATTTCATGCATAGCATAGCGTCACATGTATGTTCAGTTATACTGTGTTTTGGCTCGTGCAAGCAAAACCAAGCTGCGTTGTGCTGTGCATTCTGTGCCTAATAGTGATTTCGACTGCTCAATGGCTCACATGATTTTACTGTGCAGGTATATGTGGATTTGTAAAACCTAAATTCAAACCGTGTGCAGCATTCAGGCCAACACCGGTCATTCATAGCGAGGTTGAGGTGTTTCCCTATGTGTTAAAAGTAGAATGTACGACGCAATTGTTCCATCTTGTTATCTAGTTGCAAAATCTTACCGATCTTGAGTGAAGATGGCCACCAGTTGTCGGCAAAAGATTGTTCGCAATCGAGGTCGGCATTCTTTAACTACCTTAGTTGTCCGTCGTTGTATAAAGCACTGACAGATTGTAATAATACTAGTGCTCATTTGCGATGCCGCGGACATTTTAATGAGTACGTCATCACTTACCATACCGCATTTTTTCGACTGATGTGACTCACACAGATAAAGTTGAGCTCATTCGGGATTATTTGTTTGCATGGTTGGGGCTTAAAAGATCGCCCATGAGGTGAATAAAAACTGCTTGGCTCAAGGCACCATTGGGTTGCCCGAGAATATTCAAAAACTCGAGTAAGAGTTAGCAGCAATCATATGGTTTGGGGGTTTTCTGAGTTAAAACTGCTTACCAGTGATAGTAGTTGTTACAGCGTGCCCTCTGCATGCTATAAGCAACCCACCCAGCTACGTGGTACGAATTACGTTAAGGACAATCACACGAAATAGCGCAGTAAACAACATGTCATAAGCTTCACCTCAAGAGGGGTTTTTATCGGTCATGCATACCGGTGTTCCACTGCTATACAACCCACAACATGGACGATCCTATATTCCTGTATCCTATTTTGCTGCACTGTCACCATGTGTGTGAAAACTCGTTCGAAACGATAGTGATTAACCTCAAATAATGTGGATTAGCCAAGTTCAAGACTCGCCTGTCAAGACATCACCTCAATGGCTGCACAGCTGTTTACCATAACACCGGTGAACTCTGTCGAATTCTCGTCGCTTACTGCAATACAGTCATAATGCATTGGAAACTCGTTATACCGTAAAAGCTATTCTTATCTGATTTCACCTTTCTCGTGCGCTCTGTTTTCAGGGCTTTATGGATGGCCGAGAGGCGGCGATGAAAATGTTGCAGTTTCTGGATATTGAACCGTCTCTCTATCGGCTTGGTCACAGCAAGATATTTTTCAAGGCTGGTGTTTTAGCGCAGCTAGAAGAAAACCGGGATACCCGTTTGAATGACATCATTATCCGCTTCCAAGCTCGTGCTCGGGGCTATCTAGCGAAACGGTACGTTTGGGAGGGTAGTAAGAGTTTTTAGTCATTATCATTGAGTTGTTGTTGGCCTTCTTCAGTCGAAGTCGATCATGGACGTACATCACATGTGCATGATGATTTCATGTTTCACACAGCTTTTTGAATGACTAAACAGTCAGATTCGCTGCGCTCACAGTGATAAGCAGTCGTCGGACAGCAGGTGCCCGTTGCGCGCTGACTGCATCATGATCTATGATCAGCAGTCGTGAGTAGTATCTAGTCTTCCCCAACTTGTAGGTTATGCTTTACAGTGTTTCGGTATAAAATCACAACACTAAAATCAGGCAAAGCTTCGCACAGTCATAGATTGTACGTGAGCTGAGATACTGTCAGGTTGACGAGCCCTAGACTGCTTTTAAGTCTCAAATGTTTCATTTGCCTTTTGCTCGGCGATATTCTTTCATCTCGCTTAATTTTTGCGGCAATGTTCAGTCAATTTCAACAAGCAGTATCACAGAAAATTTATTTTCAATGTCGCCAAGCTATGTGCGATAACACTGCATTATAACTGTCGCTGTTACCTTTCTCTTGTATCTATCAGCGCCTGGTTATTTTAACGGTGTCTCTACGTATAAGCTACATTGCGTTATGTATACGTCTTCAGATTCGTGATTCTATCCACACATTTTCTCGCGAAACAATTTTACGATGAATAACTCGTCCTTTTTCGCTCAATGTAGTGCTCAAGAAATGCGGAAACGAGATCTTCAAGCCGTCACTCTTATTCAACGTAATTGTGTGGCTTACTTGAAACTACGAAATTGGTCATGGTGGCGACTTTTCACCAAAATCAGACCACTACTTGTGGTCACTCGCCAGGAAGAGATTGTGGCCGCCAAGGAAGATGAACTACGTAAAGTATGTTCACCCCCTTTTCTCTTGCGCTCATTTGATGCGTCAAAGTTGCGCTTAATATCTGTCTTGCTTGTACCTTTCGAGAGAATTAACCTTACCTTTTTTTCTCGGCAACATTTAGTTTAGTTTAATTTTAATCCGTATTATTTGTCTACGCCTCATCAACCTGTCAGTATTTCACCGTGCACGCAGTTAATAACTATGCGGAGCTTTCTTTTTCTCCTGGTTTCATACCTCGGAACGTTTTCCTCTTGCGGTAAATGTGTTCTATAGATTTTGATGCTGAGAGTGATGCACCTCTTCAGAGGTTTCCCTCAAAAGGCTGAGCAATTTCTCAGCACTACAGTACAGCACAATCTAGTAAACCACGCACAGTGAAACCTCAACAGTACGGAATCACGAAACAGAAACCCCTTGGCACTTAAACAAGGACTATGCACAGTCTAAAATACTGAGAGGTTACCCAGGCCTAGTCAGATATCAAAAAATCAAAATTGCAGTAAGTCTGTAGCGTGTTATTGCACGCAACCCAATGCCGATGTTTCAATTTAGAACGGAGTTACCTGTGCAAAACCGAAATAGTTCCTAAAAAGCGGTGGGTTGTGTTCCTCGCATACTCCACATTCGCCATTGAAGTTTTTGGATTGCTTGCAATTGGTATCACTCTGTTATTCTGTTTTTGATCATCTTGGTTCGTTGCACGAACCCTATTTAGCTACTTTCGATGTATCACTTTTGAACATATTGCATGTACACAAATAATTATCCATTAAACTTGAATTTTTAGGCACGCGAAGCTCTCGAGAAGGTCAACGCTGAGCTGGCTGATCTCCAGCGTGCTTGCGACAAACTGACCAAGGAGAAGAATCAGTTGAATTCCGAGCTGACACAAGAGCACGAATCCAACATGAATTTACAAGCGGTACGCATATTCGAATATCATCGACACATATAAAAGTGAATGTTGGTTATCGTGGCTTATCTGCTTTTCCTGCTTCATATTGCTTGGCACTTTGTCTGGCTCCAGACTTGTGCTTCATGATGATGATGATGATCGTGGCTTAACAAATCTAATCAGTGACGACTTTACCTTTAATGTTTGAAGGTAAAGTAGTTTCAAATTATCCCCTACTCTAACGTGTTCCGATGGAATTCATGTATCACAATAACTACCAAGATTAATCTGGCCCCTTTGCTCGTAGGCATTGCAGAATTCTAAAATTGAGGCTGATTGACGGCGAATGATGATGGTCCGATCTTTCTTTATATCTTATGGCTATCTGTGCGTCTTCCCAATTTAATCACCTAGCAATTAAGCCATTATCATGTCTAGTTCTATGATTCTCTACATTATCTCAACCTTCGTGCAGTCAATGATCGTGGCTCTTTACTTGTCCGCACTGTTGTGGTTTGCTACACACCAAGATTTATTTTGTCCGCAATTTAACGATGCACCTTGGTGTTAGGAGGTTGTTCTAGCCATTCTCTCATCGTCTTCGCCTTTTTTCTAGGAACATGGTCGATTGTTAGAAAAGCTGCAAGCGATCGACGACGATTATACGGAATTACAGAACCGTGGCGCGGAAGAGAAGAAAAAGTTGGAAATCATGACGGAAGAGCAAAAGCGTTTGAAACAACAGGCAAGTGCACGTTTACAGGCGCAACAGCTTACACTTGTGTTAATATTGTCACTAATGCTACGGTTACTCTCGATCACCATTTGCAGGTTGCCGACTTGACCGATCAGCTTGAAGCCGAGGAACAACAACGGCAAAAGATGCAAGTTGAAAAGGGGACGATCGAACAGCGCATGAATGAGCTCAACGCCGATTACATCAACGTTAAAGACAAGCTTGATAAGCTCACACGAGACAAGAAAGTGATTAGTGATCGGGCCGATGATTTACTAAATCAGCTGGCTGAAGAGGAGGAACGTAACAAACATTTGAACAAACTCAAGGCGAAGTACGAAAGCTCAATTCAAGAGCTTGAGGATAAGCTGAGTCGTGAGCAAAAATCCAAACAGGATCTTGAGCGATCCAAGCGCCGTTTAGAGACTGAAACAGCCGAGAAGTCGGAGCTTAATGTGGAACATCAACGTAAACTAGAGGAGTCACAGGCACAAATCAATAGACTAGAGACGGAATTGGTTCAGCTTCAAAGTCGTCTGGACGACGAGATTTTCGCTCGAGCTGAAGCAGCCAAGAAGGTGAGTAACACTGCTTCGCAATCTCGCTTGGATTGTGACACTGAAAATCGTGGTACCGCTAATGTGCCCAAAGTCTGGCTGCCATGTTTACTTACAAACATGCATGCGGGCACACACGCATACATACATACATACATACATACATACATACATACATACATACATACATACATGCTAACATACGTACATACATACATGCAAACATACATACAAACATACATACATACATACATACATACATACTTTCTTAGTCTGCTTAGCTGTCGAAGTTTTGACCTCAGGAGAGGCCTAATGAACAACAAAGATTTCTCTAGGTCCCAAGGGTGTTTGCAGAGACGCATGTTGGTATAATGCTTCAGTTTAAAATCCTCCCTCTTGAAGCCACCAATAACCTAGTCCAGTTCCTGGCCCGCTTAGGTGTAGTGGACAAACCCAGTGGACCTCCACATCCTGACAAAGAGGTAAAGTCTGGTGTTTGGCGCTCTGATTAGGTCTAACTCGTTACCCAGTAACGGAGAAATCAGTCTGAAGAAAAGAAACTTTGTAAGACATACCATTTTCACAGAGGCTTCGTGGAAATAATTGAATATAGCTGGTTCCTCATACTATTCCGGTCAACTGTTTCATAGGCGAGTGATAAAGTTTTAAAGAGCTTTACTGTAACAAACACTAACTGTTGCTCTAGAGGCAACTTAACCCAAGGTATTTCATGATACAGCGTCACTCGCAAGACGGTTTTTGAGGCCGGCTAATCCATTCTTGATGCTAAACGCACGATATTTATCTAATCATCATCCACCTAAACCTCGCACACGGAGGTGCAATTGTGCGGCACTTTTGTGCTGTTAAGCTAACCGTGCTAAATTAAATTGCCACCGGTAGTGATCTGCATGCAAAAACAAGTGGGGGTCTCACTGCCATTGCTTTTTTCGTTTCCCATACCTGTCTAGGCCTCGGTAACCTGACAGTAGCTTAGCCCGTGTGCAGTCTGTGACTGCGCATTTTGCCTGGATCAGGCTTGTGCTTTCATACATCAGACATACATGTGTGCATATATGCACACGCACATCCATACATGTTTGTATTGAAGTATGAAATCACAAGCCTGTATACAGGCAAAGTGCCATACAGTCAGGCTTTGCTTGGGCCAAGATACTGTCAGGTTGCCTAGGCCTAGACAGACAAAGGAAAAGAGCAAGTGGCATTGAGACTTCAGCCTGTTTCCGTATGCAGCTCTGCGCCTTTATCACATCAAGTTAACACGTTGTTATGTGAGCAGTACAGAAGTACTTCAAAATTGCAAAGCCATGCCGGTCATGTATACATACTTGCAAACACAAGCATTCGCACACACATGCATACATGCATCGTTGTTAGCAAGCTACCTAGATAGTTTTCTGAGATTTGTCAGATCGACAGATTCGCCCTACAAGACCACTTATTTTACTATCCAATTTTACCATGGCATATCGTGATTTAATGACTTCTTGATAGGGTCTTATTGCGTAGCAATGAGCTAGCGATCACATGCTCAAAAGTGAACATGCGCCAAATTTTAAAGCAGTTTTGTCAGTAATTTAATGTACAACTGTTGCATGCAACTAGTCTTCTATGCTTTCCTAATTATCATATGCTTTATTTTGATTTGATTTGCTAGATCCGAGAAAATGATTCCCTCATACAAGAATTGAAAGACGATATCAATTCAGAGCGTGAAAAACGTGTGAAAGCCGAGGAAGAAAGACGTAACTATAGTGAGGAGGCCGAGGCGTTGCGTATGGAACTGATTGAAAGTGGATCGAACTCTGTGGCACAGACGGAAGCGTTGCGAAAATTCGAGGCTGACGTCAGCGCCATGCGTCGTCAAACTGAAGCAATGACTGTGTATGATGAGTTGAACGCGATTGTACCATCGTTTTTCTAATTGCTGGTTTCTACTCGCTGTTATTCTTTTTCGTTGCAGAGCTCATGAAACCGCCATCCAAGACATGCGGAAAAATCACTCCCAAGCCATGGAAACTTTGAACGAACAGCTGGAGCTAGCGAAAAAGCATAAGTCTTCGCTCGAACAGACGAAAGTTCAACAGGATGCTACCATAGAAGATTTGCAAAAGCAACTTCAATCCTTGCAAGCTGCAAAGCAAGTTATTTTTACATTTTTCTGCTGGGACGGTTTGTACGCTGTACTTTCTGTCTCAGCGGATGCGCCGAAATACCTTTGATGTGTGCATTTCGTTTGCGTAATCATCCCTTGTTTATACAGCGACTATTATTTTTCACTAGTATCGTTTTCTGCTATTTCCGTAGTATATGTATATGTCTATGAAAGCACAAGCATGGATCCGGGCAAATTGAAGCACAGACTGTCTGTGGGTTGGGATACTGTCTAGTTGCGCAAGTTTAGACAGATATAAGTTAGAAAAAATAATGGTGAAACTCAATCGTGTTTCTGCATACAGCTTAGTAGCTTAGTAGGTTGGCATAGCCGGGGGTGGCAGTTGGGATAAGCTCCCACTGTTTATAAAATGCTCCCATATGGCACGCGTCTCAAATAGCCTCTGACAATCAAGTCCAGCTTCTGGACTGCACGAGTGGCTCCCCGAGCCCGGCGGAACGGCTTCTACCAACAGGAGAAGGGGCAAGGGCGAGTGAGTAGCGCCTGAAAACCAGTTTGCTTCGGGCAGATGGAGCTCGTTAGCCTGGTAGGGCATTTCATCTAAGGGAAGGAAAACCCTGATTTTAAACCTCCGCTGCCTTGCGGGATACCGGATCGCGGGAAAGGCTTCTGGAGAAAACCCTAAGGACAAATCTGGAACAGAGTCTGGTAGACGGTTAGTTGGTACACACCACCTCTTTCTGGCAACTCCCTGTTGCCGTGCAGGTCGCACTTGGTTAAGCAAAGGCTGGAGAAGCTGACTCGGACAAACGCCGAGTGGTGCTGGGGAAGCCGCTTCGTACCCAAATTGCCAAGAATCTTCATTGAAGCCGGCTCATCCTCGAAGTGGAGATAGTCGTACAAGAGTAAAGTAAAGTATACAGCTTAGTAACGGTATGGAATCGATTCAACACGGTACCACATGCGCAATACAGAATTATTACTGTTGCGTGAAGGCACAATGTCTGAAAGTTCTAGCCAGGATTTAAAAATGCCGAAAATCAGACGAATTGCCGATAGCTAAACCAAAAATAGAAAAGGAATTACTCTGGTAAGCAGCATAAGCATGGACATCTGTTCGTACACTTTCTCAACACACTCACCTCAACTAGTTTCGTGCTATTTTTACTCAACATGTATGGTGCTGTAAACCTTGAATGCTGCTGTTTGTTAACTCCTCGATGAACCGTTTTCCATGGACTAATGTTCAAATTGCGCTCCGATTCTAGAACCGAGTCTGAAAAACGCCGTCGCCAAGGTGAGCAACAATACACGGAAGCCAGTGTCAAGATACAGGAGCTGGAAACACTACGAAGTGACTTGGACGGTCGTCTGATGAAAGCCTTGTCAGATAATGAAGCATTGACAAGTTCACTAGAAGACATCGAGTCTAAACTGGCGCGTGCCACGCGTGCTGAGTCCGCGTTGACCAGCGAATTAAACGAGCTACGCACTCGATTGGAAGAAGAAACTCGTTCCAAATTGACGCTGCAATCGTTGATCCGGCAAGTTGAAGACGAGCGCGAAGGCATCAAAGATGCCCTCGAAGCTGAAATGCAAAGCAAACTTGCCTTGGAGAAGCACGTGCAAACATTGAACATGCAAGTATGTTGATTTAGCCTAACGTTTTGGAAATCCTTTTGCATCCTTTCTCGTTTCTCACTCATCTGATTTTGTTGGTGTACTTTCAGATTTTAGTCTTGAGTTACCGCCGGCTCATGAGCTCGGATGCACGGATGTGCAATCGTGTAGTACTCTGTGCTGTGCGGCTAACACCGTGCTAAATTGATTGGCCATAGATAGTAAGCTGCATGCTGAAACAGGCTGCAATCTCACTACCATTTCCTGTTCTTTTTTCTTCCTCATATCTGTCTAGGCCTGGGCAACCTGAGAGTATCTTCGCCCACGTGCAACCTGTGACTGTGCGGCACTTTCCCTGGATCAGGCTTGATATCTCATTCAGAATACATACATACTTCAGCATAGGTCTTACAATAACCTCTACATTTGGTGCACAGAATTAGGTACTGTCATGATTCGCAGTCGTGAATTGGAGATCTCCTCAGACGCTGAATTTGTTATGAATACTTCGTCACATCTCTCAACAATAGCCCCAATACATTTTAGTCATTTCACCCTATTGTAATCTTATATTACCTTCAGTTCCCTTGTGGTTTTTCACCCGTTTTTGCATTGATTCAGCTCATGTCATTTACCCTAGTGTTCATCAACTTTCACGGGTGTTTCTCAAAGTTCAACCTGCTTACTTATCACTCCCCACAAACTTTTCTACCTTTTGTAAATTTTTCAACTTTACAGATGCAAGAGGCGAAGAAAAAAGTCGAAGATGACGTCTTGCAGCTTGAGCAAGCGGAGAATGACAAAAAACGTCTCTCACGAGAACTGGATGTAGCCACAAACCGCATCGACGAGTTAACGGCTCAAGTGGACCGTCTGGAGCGATCGAGAAAGAAACTCCAGAGCGAGGTAAGATTATTCCAATCGTTCTTACTTTCCACTCCGTTTATTGCAATACCGCATCATTTCTACGATCGCTTATCTGCGCAAATATTTTGCATATGAGACGCCTTTATTCTTGTTTCTTGGTAGAAACCATTCCTTGCACTTACTGATAATTTTGTAAGGAAATGTTCATATCTATCTCTTCATGCTGGTACTTTCAGCTTGAGGATGCCAATCACGCACTGGGTGCTCAACGTTCCGACCAAACCAACAACGAACGCAAAGTGAAGAAACTGGAAGCTGCACACGCCGAGGCCATGAACCAGGTCAACAAACTACAGGCTGAGAAGGAAACCATGGAGCGTGAAATGCAGGATCGTGATACGCGTGTTCTAATGTACCGGAATGAAGTTGACGAACTGAAAGATCGATTGGAAGACACGGAGCGCCAGCGCGCCAGTTTGGCTCGAGAGCTCGAGGAATTAGGCTCGAATAGAGATGATACGGGAAAGAGCATTGTCGGATTAGAGAAGGCAAACTATCAACTCGAGCAACAGCTTCGTGAAGCACGGCAGCAAGTAGAAGAACTGGAGGACGAGGTTTCCACGGTGACGATGGAAAGACAACGTGTTGAAGTACGTTTCGATCCAACTGCGCATTTGTTTTTGAAATATGTCGCGGTGCCATTAATGTTCCTGTAATTTTCCATAGGTGCAACTAAATGCTGTCAAAACACAATTGGAGAATGAACTAGCTTCGAAGGATGGTTTGATGGAAGAGCAGCGCCGTTCTGCGATCAAACAACTTCGTGAACTTGAAGCTGAATTGGAGGACGAACGCAATCGGGCTTCCGGTCATTTGGCCACCCGCAAAAAGCTTGAGGCCGAATTGGTGGACACCAAACAACGTTTGGATGTTGCTTCTCGTCAGAAGGACGAAGCTGTGAAACAACTGAAGAAATTCCAGAGTCTTGGCGGTAGCGCACAGCGTGAGTTGGAGGAAGCGCTCCGAGCGAAGGAGCAAGTAACGGAAGCGTTGAAGGAAATGGAAAAGAAATATCGCACATTTGAAACGGAGAAGAACCAGCTTCAAGAAGAGTTGCAGGCTTCCGAACGTATGGTGCGTACTCTTCGTACCAATTTGGATGAGCTTACAGAAGAACTACAAGCAGCCAATACTGGCAAGTACGTAATGTTACGAATTATTTGTGTGCCGTGTTGTGCTGTTTAAAGTAACTGCGCGATACCACTGCGATATATTTCCTTATTTAACGTATTTTTGTTATTTGGTCCCCTGAGTCCAGCCTTTCACCATCATCAGCATTACACCGGCAGCTTACCACGTGCTCGCAAAAGTATCCGTTTCGGAAATCGGCAGTTCGGTATCCGTAAAACTAGCTTGATTTGCTTCTTTTTATCAACATTAATACCAAAAAGTTTATTTTGCAGTGCATCGTTGCCCTTGCAATGGTAACCTCTTACTCCAATAATTCTGTAGAGACAACCATCTGGCTGAATGTGAATTTTACGTAAGGTCCGAGTACAGCCCGAACGGTCACTTTGTCTTTGCTTGTCTCCGGTTTTATTTGCTTAAAGCGTTACATGTGCTATGGTTCCCTCTACCGCGGTTTGGCCTACCAGGCTGCTAGACTATATTTCCCACCATAATAGGTGCCCATTCATTTCAATACGTAGCGGAGTTTCAGGGTTAAACGCATGCTCCAGTATGGCAATAATCAACTCTCGGGCGAATTTAAAACTGCACGAAGGTATACTTCGGAGCTACTGTTAATCAGCTTGGACGTCCGCACCACATAGTGGATCCAAGTTAACTTATATAATAAATGAACTGGAGTGTTCGCGTCCGTGTGTAAATACCTGGGATGCACCCTTTTTAACCGCTCTTGCCTTTATAAAACGCATCGATGTATATTATATTCTGTGTGAAAGCATAGGCCTGATCCAGGCAAAGTGCGCACAGTCAGGCTGCACGTGGACTAAGATACTGACCAGGCCTTGACAGATGGGTGAAAGAAAATTCAAATGATAATGAGACTCCAGCCTGTTTCAGCATTCACCTCATTATCAGTGCCCAATCAATGTAGCACAGTGTTAGCTGCACAGCACAAAATGCACTGTACAATTGCACGTTCGTGCATATAATATTACTGTCCACACGGTCGTCGAAGGCCATTCATGTCACGTGATTTGAGATATCTTTGCCAGAATGAACTTGCTATTAACATGATATGTATAATATTTAGTTGCTATTTATCCATAACGAAATCTCCAATATATTCGAATAAAACTTTTCCATTCCTCTTTTCTGATTTTGAGCGTTCAATCTCGCTAAAACGATGGCGCTGGTATTGGCTTGATTATTACTACACTTTTCTTTTCCAAAACCTGTGCTATCGTGCTTCGTCGAAACTGATCACTCCCGTTACTCTTCGCAGAAATAATGCTGTCGAAGAGAAGCGCCGTCAAGACGCTCGCCTAGTTTCCGTGGAAGACCAATTGGAGGAGACGCAAGCTGCACTTGATGCCACCGAGGAACGATACAAGCGGTTGTTAGTGCAAGCCGAGCAAGCTCAGACTGAACTCAGCACAGAACGCAATAATGTTACGCGCATTGAATCGCAACGTGCTTCCCTCGAAAAACAGGTTAGTTCCCGTACTCGTTTTCCCGCTCTTTAGATCAGACTGAACATGAGCTGTGGTGTGGTTGCATTTTTGTATTAATTTACAAAATATGTGCAGAGCTCTGGTAATGCTCCACCACTAGCGCTTGATTTTACACCGAAGGAAAAGGACTGGGGATGTTTGCTTCCTTTGTTCACGGAGGTTACTCAATATCCTCGTGCCTTCTATGTTCTTTACATTTATTCGTTCACCCACCAATATTAGCCAGCTTGTGCATGTTTTCAATCAATTGATTGACAATCACAGCTCAGTTGCGATGCCAATTAACATGAGTAGGCTATTTTCTTTTCAAATAGAAAACACTGCTATTGTACGGTAGTGTTCATAGCATGGATCTGCTTGCATCATGCAGTTTCTTTCTCTAAAATTATCGCCCCGAGTAATGAACTTTTTGCGACAACACGCTGCAGGCGCACTGTCACTATACATTCCTTATATATCTGTCAAGGCCCGGGTTGCGTAACATTGTCTTAGCCCATGTACGCTCTCAGAATGTGCGGCACTTAACCTAACTGCAGGATGATGATTTTATACTCTAAGATTTTCCCATTTCTTCGACGCTTATCTGTCAAGCCGAGGGTTTGTTAGATACAACGGCGAACCTGTTTGTAGTTGCCGTATCAAATTTTCTGACCCGAGAGGTATTTTTTACTATAACATTCTCACGATACAATTTTCCTTTCAGGTCAAGGAACTTCGTGACCGTCTCGTAGAAGCAGAAAAGGAAGGAAACCGTCGTTACAAAACGCAGTTGGCCGCCTTGGACGCTCGCTTGTCTGCATACGACGAACAACTGGAGGCAGAGAAAGCTGAGCGAATGAATGTGTCCAAGGCGTATCGTCGACTAGAGAAACGTGTCAAAGAATTAACCATGCAGGTTGGTTGTGTTTTCCAAACACTTGATACGTGTCCGCTTTTTCCCCGATTAATCTTTATTTTTTTCCACGAACCTAGAGCGAAGATGAGAAGCGTGCCGCGGAATTGTCGAAAGAGGCTTGCGAGAAAGCCCAGGCCTCGTTGAAGCGTATCCGACGAGATATGGAAAGTGTGGACGAGGAAAATGTTCGCCTCAAGGCCATCACCCGCCGATTGCAGCGCGAACTGGACGAGTCGAATGATGCGAGACAGATTTCTGAACGCGAATTGCAAAGCATTCGCAAAACGCTACGGTAAGTTTTCCGAATGTTTCGTATCGTTTGCTTCATGTTGTTCTGTGACTAGCCCAGCTGGTTGACACCCAACCAGTAGTTAGCTGTTGCGTCGACTATCTTTAAGTTTCGAGTGATATTATTCGAAAATTACTGATTACAAGACATGCAACGTGGCTTATGAGCACAAACATTTATGTGATTTTTTAGCGCATGTTATTATTTTTCGAAACTATTTATCGCATAAAAAGGTTAGTAACTGCACAGTAGACCCCCGGTGTTTACAGCCATATCTCGTGAAATTTATATCCGTTTCGTGAAGTTACGTTGCATTATCCCTATTTTCTTTCTATTTATTTTGTCATATCTGTCTAGGTCTGGGCAACCTGACAGTATCTCAGCCCACGTGCAGTCTCTGACTGTGCGGCACTTTGCCTGGATCAGGCTTGTGCTTTCATACATCATACATACATACATACATCTCTGCTGGATATCCGACCAGATCTAATGCTACGAAGCGCAACATTCTTGTTTGTCGACTAATCGCATAACCCCTCGATTTTTTCTCCGAATATAACCAACATTTCGCGAAAACGGTTCACTTTTGTGACCTGTGAGATAGCAATCTTTCTATCACGTTTATTCTTGCTTCTTTCGTTCAAACGGTGACCTTAGTTGTCGAAACATGAAGCTATTTTCCTTTCGTCATTGTAATTTACTTGCACCTTGATGCCGGACGCAATATTAGTCTTTCCACGATCGCTGATGTCGATCTTACTTTCTCCAATCGAATGATTACTAAGGAGTCGCTTACATCATCAACCTTAGCTTAATGATATGATATGATGGCATTCAATTGATCATGGCTCACCACTCAACCTCTAATGTTCTCAGTCTAACATTAGTCATTTTATTAAACCACATGTACACCTAAATTGATCTGTTATGTAACTGGCAGCCTTGATTCCTTTGTTGCTTTATAGACTAGACATTTCTGTGCTTTTCATTTAATTTTTGTTACGATATTTATACATCTATTTATTTCAATTTTTCTCTCCCCCACACCCTCGCTAATTCGGTGCTGTCGTTATTGTTATGTTGTATGGTGTTGCCATTTTCGCGCTGTTTTGTTGCTATTTTTACGTGTTTTCCCCGTTTTTCGTGTTGTTCTTGTGTACTTCCTGTACCACGCGTAGAATGTCACGAATTTCCGAGTTTGCCGCCCCCGATGTTCTCTCAGCTTCCCCCAACGGGTCTTACGCCGAAGATGGCGATTCGCAGCCCACTGCTCAGCCGTAGCAGTACCCATTTCTCCCATGCGCTAGAGTTATCTAACCAACTCCACAGAATTCATGATTCTCCCCCCCTAAGATGTGGCTGCATTGCTTTATCTTTTCTTTAAATCGTCGCGTGTGTTGCCGATTGTATGTATGTGTGTGTGTGCGTGTTGGCTCTTCAGAATATCCCCCTCTCCTCGACCGAACACTGTATTGTGCCTTATTTTAATCGCAACAGAAATGTTATTCGTGTTTGTTTTTTTCCACGATCCGAGTCAATATTCTATACGTTTCACGCTTGTGCTTTTTCTTGCTGCTGCTGCCGCCGCCGCCACCGCTGTCTTTGCTGACGTGCTACTCTTGCTGAACGATATCCACATGTTTCTAAAAACGCGTCGTTCAATTGCTTCAGCCCGGGTTCCTGTTTCATGGGCGAATTTGTGAAGCCAAATGGCGCTTTGTACTGAGGGTTATTTTTGATTTTTCGTATAAAATTTATCTTGAATTTGATCGTTTTTAGCTGTTTTCCATTCCGGTGGGCCATCGTATCTTTTGAATCCAAGTGTGCAATCATTTTGTTCGTTGTGAAAGACTGTGTAATTTAACTGTTGACGGTCGTGTTGATTTTGCATGCGAACTTTTGTGAGATTCTTGATTTGCACGATCTATTCTGACAATATCTCCAGCCGCGATAGAACTGTTTATCTGGTTTCGCTGATGATTTCTCGATAGTAGAATTGTATAAATGTTAAAGTAATTATTGCTCAATAAAGTGCTGTCACATCTGTTCCTCGCGTAATTACCGCCTGCCGTGTATAGCAGTGTAACGTAAAGAAGATGCTACTATTCCTAGATACAAAACGTTCAATGGTACGAATAAGCTGTGGTATGGTATGGTATGGTATGAAAGCACAAGCCTGGTCCAGGCAAGTGCCGTACAGTCAGAGACTGCACGTGAACTACGATACTGTCAGGTTGCCCAGGCCTAGACATATATGTGGGGGAATAGAAATGGTAGTGAGACTCCAGCGTGTTTCAACATGAAGCTCACTGCCGTTGGCCAATCACTTTAGCACGATGTTAGCCGCACAGCACATAAATGCTGCACGATTGCACATCCATGCAATAAGCTGTGGACTCCGCTGTAAACTCGCCAGCCAATCACAGTGTTGGTTGACCGACTGACTGCGTGCAATTATCCTCTACTCACTAAAGGGAACACTAACCATCAAGTAAACATAATGTCAACGCTAATGTTATATTTCGCATTTATATTTACCACCGAACTAACTGATCCAACTCCTGGAGTAAGCGGATGCCGTTACTTCCGAGCTAAAACATCGAACTCGCTTTAGGGACGGCCTTGTATTTGACCGTATGACAAGCCACGTGCCACCTTCCAACTCACGTCAGTAATTGACGGAAACTCTCCCGACTGCTATACTTTGTTTACCATTTAGCTGAAAACGAAACAATATTCTTTACCCCCCATTTTGTGGTGCGTCACTTGTTTTTATCATCTCGATAGTAATTGTTTTTTGAAGCATTGCGAAAGTGAGTCCTTCCCGTTAATGTATTCTTTGTCATATCTGTTGAATGTCGTTCATTTGTGATGCTATTTTCTTTTTTTGAAATTATCTATTTAGTGGGGGTATCCCGCGCAATTTGCCACAGTCCGGTGACGCTTCCTCTCGCTTTGGTGACGACCCCACGTTGTCCGATGTAGATTCTGGCGTGATGAGTGGGACCCGGACAAGTAGTTCCGTACCCCCCTCTGAGGATATGTCCAGTCAACCGTGATAATGAAACATCCCAAGAGCTCTTCGGGTGACATTTGTAACGCTGGATTTTCTCGTTCTACTAGATTGACTATTTGCGCATGCGTTTTATCCAATTGGTCCCTTTCTTTCTTTCTTTCTCTCTTTTTGTCTTCTCATCCGAGTGTTTCCGTTTGATTCATTCCGACGTTGGGTAAATCGCTAAAGATTTGGGCAACCAAGCTTCTCTCGTTTCTGATCTGCCGAACACTGAAAATGATTGCAATACCCAGCGGTATAATTTTCTTCATTCAACCTGCCAGTGTCGTTTGCAGATATCTCCAGTAATTCCATTTTTTACCACGCTTTTTGGATCCCACTTTTGTGGCAAACTTGAACGCTTTCCGGTTCACTGGAAACCTTCCGTTTTCTACGTTCCAAATACTCCATTTGTTGGATTTGCTGAGAATTGCTTGCGCTGATTTATTTGCTGCGCCCATGTTCTTGCTTTGCTATCTTTATATAAAATGATATTTTAAACGTAATGTGCTATAAAGTACATCGGTTATTTTATGTATCACACAGCGCATGTCCCCGGGTTTTATCATTAAAGTAACTGAGCTTAAACATTAGGATAATTTTGAACGGAAGTGTTCTCTATCCGAACGATGTTATTGACTAATATGAGAACGGACGTACACTTGTGCAGTACTTTGTGCTGTGTGGCTAACACCGTGCTAAATTAATTGGATACAGGTTGTGAGCTGCAGGCTGGAGTCTCACTACCATTACTTTTCCTTTTCTGTTTTCTTTCTCATATCTGTCTAGGCCTGGGCAACCCGACAGTATCTTAGTCCACGTGCAGTCTCTGACTGTGCAGCACTTTGTCTGTATCTTGTACCATGCCATACGGTATGAACAACATCAGTGATTGTGAGCAAAGTCAAACTGTTTGAATTTAACGGCTATTATCATAATCCGGAAGAAATGATTTTCAG
Source organism: Atriophallophorus winterbourni (assembly GCA_013407085.1). Classification (NCBI taxonomy): domain Eukaryota; kingdom Metazoa; phylum Platyhelminthes; class Trematoda; order Plagiorchiida; family Microphallidae; genus Atriophallophorus; species Atriophallophorus winterbourni. The sequence continues at coordinate 44,920 of JACCGJ010015001.1, read as the reverse complement.
AAGAATCCTAACAAAAATGGTTGCTTTAGTAAGCTGACTATGAGCAGATGTGCTACACATTTGTGCAGTGCAATCAGCCGATGTCACACTCCAGTAGATTGTACTTTTTGTTCCTTACGCGCTTGACCAGTTCCATAAGGTCGGTACTTAACCGGTTTCTTACGCACGACGCTCTAACGGCGATATGATTGCATCTACTAGACACGATGCTAGGCTGTTGTAGTTATTTTTCCAACTAACCATTTTGCACCTGGGTATGGCAGGGATCTGGTTTTCTCGAGACGTGCAATCATAACTGAATTCAAACCTGGACCGACCGAACGTTCGATCCAATGTGCCAGTACATTCTACCAGGACAGAGATATTCTCCGCTATTATTTCGATATGTTGAAGATGCTTCCTGCATTGGTGGTGACTTTGACTTCCACTCGTAACAATTTATTGTCCACCGAACCCTTTAATTTGGGATGCGATAAAAAGATTTGGAGGTGTTTTCGAAAAAAGTTAGCCTGACGTTGAATTAATCCTACATGTTTTCTTTGACGGACGTTGGTTGCTTTCGTGTGCATAATTCTCAATGATCATGATACAAACTTCGAGTGGAAGAGATCGAAAGACATGCCATACGGTGAATGTACACTTTCCGACGAAATGTCTGATTGATTTCACACTCAGATGAGTGTCGATCGATCTGCAGTCCTGCGATTACTTTGACGCATCTCGTGATCAGTAGAAACGTTTCTCCGAACACCGTAGAACAACATAGGGGATGGTAGGGTAAGTGACGAAACGGCATGAAACAAACATCTATGTACATCATGCGCAATGCAAAGGAGACGAAATGATTGGCAACAATATGATTGAGGGCGAATTTTGAAAGACTGACTATTCCCACTATCAGCTCAAACGTAAGCAATTGCAATTCCGGGGTATTTCAAACGCAGCCATCAACGAAAACGAGCTTGATGTCGCTGATCAACCAAGCTAGAAAGGATAATCTCATCGCAAACAAGTTGCGCTTGTATGCTACTATTGGATAAGTTTGGTACGTGCAACCTGTTCAATCATGTGCCCAAACACGCAGATTGGGTTTAAACACATGATCATGAACGAAAATGCTCATTTACATGCATTTTCATCATACCTTAGGACCGGTTTCGTGCTGTTTACACTCATCAAGTAGGGACAATAAGATCAGGAACCACATGCGCTGTCGTGGGGTGTGTAATGGAAATGCATACAAGTGAGCATGTTTATAATCTCGTTGCATTTTTTCCAGTGATCCAGTGATTCGTCGACTTATTTAATCACAAAAGAAGAACGGAGCTCATAATTCTAGAAAGAAAATAGAAAGGAGCATGGACGGTATTTTCCAACACCGCCTAAAACAAGATGTTTTACCACCCGAAGTTAGAAGATGCTTTCGACTAGGTTTGTGTGAAGGAACTTTTCAAATGATTGAATTTTATTGGTTGCTCCCGGAGGTCACTTAAACTCGTCATGTCTAACATTCTGCCATGAATATCAGTCCGCTTTATTGGTTGTCCGAAGCTTTTGAATTTGGCTGAGGCGTCAAGCAATGATGTGCTATAACCTTCACGCTGCTCAAAATATGCTGTGCTGCTGAAACGTTTTTTGAACCAAAACAAAAGGTTTTTACATACACACGTTGAGGTAGCAAGTTCTCTATTTTGAATTGTTGGGAGATATACGATGTGCTAATTCACAACCTGCTGCTTGCAGACGACTCATAACTCATTCCTTACTCCCAAGCACAGCCTTTGTTACTAATTAACTGTTTTTCGTCAGCATGCAAAGAATTTTAGCTGATAACATGACCGACTTAACTTCTTCGGCATGGGCATGTATCGCCTCCCATAGTCACTACTGAAATCTCTCAGACCAGACCGGTGCATAATGTCACGCATCTCGGTTTAAATAGAGCCGATAGTCTTTCACCAGACACGGGATAATAATGGGATTGACCGCGCAGTTGTCTTTTTGTCCCGTTTAGAATTCCCTATCTTGGTCAATCGCAGGTTGATCGTGAAGACAAAAAATGCTCGTACACAGCATGTGTTTGCCGCGTACCGTATTATATGACAGCTAAACCTGAGCGATCCATACGGTAAGAATGGAGGTCAAATGTATACTGTTGCTTTCACGGCCAGCACTTACCCTTCACCATCTGTTACACCGTTTTCATTTACACAGCATTCGTCGCGTGGCTGATAGTAAAAAAATGCTGAAGTGTTCTTTAAAGGTGGTCTGCTGATCATGTTGCCTATACAACGTCGCTTACGCTGGCTGGGCCGTGTGTAAATGATGATGAGGCAGCACATACGGTACAAGGAAGTTTGTTGAAGAGACATGAAAGCTCTGGATATTGAGCCTATGAGCTGTGATGAATCTAATCTCGCCTGCTCAGTTTGAAGGTAGTGTGAAGTGAATCGTCATCAACAAAGGTTGCTGATTTCTGCGATTGAACGCAGACAGCATGCAAACGGTTTTGATCAAATGAGTACTGCTTACCGCTGTGAAAGAAATCGCCCTTCATTGATCTGACTATTTAATCACGTGTTATAATGAGTCGCATTAGATTTATATATCTTGATCGTACTGCTCGTACGCACTCCGCTGACCCGGTTGAGGTTAATCAACGTTGACACGAATACCAGTTTCGGTTCGATAAGCAAATCGGTACGTAACTTTCAACTGGCGGCTGGAGACCGTATGGCGTAGAACTATTTTTCGAGTACCTTTTGAGCTGAGAAAAATATTGTGTGCACTTTGCATAGTCTTTCGGGGAATTGGAGTCACAAATACCGGCTTCCAACATTCATTCATTCATGGTTACTTCCTCTATGCATCCATTGAAAGTGGATATGATATGTGCAAAAACAAAAGGTATCTATTTCCTGGATGATGAACGACGTGTTGTTATGGTTATACAATCAAAATCGTTTTCCGCCGCACCGCTTTTTGGCATAGAGCAAGACAAGCTTAACGGCTTATTCGAAACAAACGGGTTCATTTTAGTATCTGAATCATTTCAACGGACATGAGTGTAATCAAATAACCATGGTATCTGTCCTTGAACCTCCCCTTTTGGTTAATTCAGTGTGAAACTCATCCGTTTAGAGCCTCTAACGAGTACGCGGTTTGCGGCAATACACGTCTCCAACGACAAGGAAGCATTTTCGTTCGCAAATGCTTTGATTTACTTCGAGTTCATGCTACCCTTCACATTAGGACTTAGAATTTCCTTGTGCTCTTGCATTAGTCAATATACTGTTGTGCTCGTGAACTATCACTTGCACACCGCAGCCGGTTTATGCGTGTTTGCTGTCATCAGGTGAGCACAGTAAAGATTAGGTTCAGTGAGCCTTGATGTTATACTTGAAAGCCGCTGTTGAATGGGGTTCGTACACAATATTAAAATGCACCTTCACAGAGAGATTCCTCGTCAAGTGCTCGTAGACGAGTAAAGTAGTATTGTTAGCATCCCCAGCATCATAACCGGTTTCTAGCTATTTGCCGTCATCAAGTGGAGAAAGTAAAGATTTGGTTCAGGTATCCTTGATCTGGTACCACCATGTGATTCTGTGTTTTGAACATCGTGCTTCGATGTACAAACACTATTAAACAGTGGGTTCAAAGTGTAACTTTGCTTACCACTTTTCTAAATCTACAAGCCCTACTGAACCTAATTTTATTTTCTCCGTCTGATGATGGCAACCAATCAGAAACTGACTGTGTTGATGAGTGAGTGCATGGGGCGAGTATCACATTATTGCTGATCACTCTTTGAATGTGTATTTGAACATCCTGGTTTGTAAGAACCGTATTTAACAAAGCCATGAACGTAAAACGATTAATGAGCTAAGTTTGACATTTCCACATACAAAAGTTTCCTTTCGGCTGTTGATACAGTCGATTTTCAATTTGTCAACCTCGCCAGCACACTGCGCGACATAAAATCGAAAATCGCGCTTGGTTCGATCACCCCGTTTCGGATATTTCACACATGCCATGTCAGCTGATAAATAATCAGGTGCCACTGATTTACGCCGACTACCAATGCGACCCTATCGTCCTACGTGTTTTGGTTGTCGACTGTCTTTTCAACACAAGCTACAAACACACAATCCTAGTCAATTTTAGCATAAAATCGATTAATGTTAGAACAATTCAGTCTTTGAATCATGATTTAACATTATTCCAAGTACTTTCTATGGTCAGTAAACCGTGGAACTTTAGAACGTGTGTGAATGCTTCAGATGAACTCTTCCATGAAATATCTCAACAAAGTCGTACTTTAATTGTGTTAATAAAGACTGACTTCCTCACTCGTGCGCAACGACTTATGACCGACTGCGTATCGGTGGACTCATCTCGATGGCAGATAGCACATTCTCTTAAGGCTTGCGTGTTCAACTTGATCAAGATTTCACATTCTGGTCTAATCATTGTGTAATGTATTGATTCTCAGTAGATTTTTCGTTCTGGATACCAGCCTTGCTTCGATAAAGCTTTTGTGTCTGAAACACAAAGTTCCCCGATGTAGTCGCAACCATTTGATTCCAAAGACTTTAAACATGAAGATAACATCATATTTGTTTCGAAATATTTTTCGCCTAAGTGTCATTGGTATTATAATTAATTGTATTCGTGTGCTCAATGCCCGTGGATTAGGTCGAACTATTGCCAAGAAGGTTCCAAGTTTGTCATGGCCTGAGTGATTTTGGGGATAACTTCAATTCAATAAATGTTCTAATGGTGAGCTTGTGAAAACTAAGTCCAGCTCCAGGCCCGCACGCGTGGCCATGTGTGACCCGGCGGAACTGCTTCTACTGACAGGAGAAAGGGTGAAGGCGGCTGACTGGCACATTAAAACCAAATTGATTCGGAAAGGTGGAGCTCCTAACTGCAGAAAAGCGGTCCACCTAGGGTAAGGAAAACCCTTATCTCAAACCTCCACTGTCTTGTGGATACATCAAATCGGGTATCAACCTCGAGAAAGTAACCGGAACCTTGTTAGGCAGTCCGAAGTTGTATTTCAACTTCGTCCTGGCAATTCCTGTGGCGATATCGTTGTCAGTCTAGTTGTTACTTTGGTTCTATCGGTGTTGTAGAGAGGGAGCACTTGCTACACGGGCATCGGCTAGTTCCCTATAATGAACTTCCCTGGCGTACATCTCAGCGAATCAATGGAGAGGACACGCCATTCCGCTAATGTGGATAATAACACGGGAAGCGGCTGATACTGGCTCGACTGGCGTAGAGCTCAACGCCTGGGGCTGCTTCCGACGGTGGGAAAGATCCTCAAGCTTCATTGCACGGCTAGAGCCCGCCTCAAGCTGGACATCAATAAGTTGCCGTCTCACCACGGTCTGCTCTCCTGAGTGCATGCGGATTAGGAACCAACCAAAAAGCTGCCTGTATATTTTCCGCACCAGCGTTAGTAATTATTAACCAACACCGATCAGCGCGGTAACTGTAACGTCAGGTCCATGCTCCCAGGATTCTATGACGAAATCTTAGGCATCAAAGACATGAGAAAATCAGCTCTTATTAAAAGTGAGCTAAAAATTTCGAAGGTCGACGTGGCTGCCCTGGCTGCGAGTATGCAAACCGAATGAGATCACACATTGTTGTAATGGAATGGGTTCTGACGGGCATCGGCTACTTGGAGTTGTTTTTGCCCTGCGAAACAACATACTAAAAGCAGCAGAACCAAGCAACAACACAAGCCAACGGATTTGCACTTTAAATCTGAAATGCAGTGTTGGTACCATTACGTTAAAGAACATGTATGCTGCGACGCCTGCTTGGAAATACAATTTGAGCGTAGTCACACAACAGTCCTTAAGAGCGTGCAACTGAAAACTAAGTAGTGGTATTTGATGAATTCAATGACAAAGTTGGGCAGATTACAAGTCTTGGCCAAACTATCTAGGAAAGTTCGGAGTAGGTAGAAGCAAGGAAAATAGACAACGCCTTTTGGAACTACGCAGACGGTTTAGTATTTATGTCACTAACACTGTCTTTCAAACAATGCCACAGCATAACGTCTTTTTGAAACATCCTCGCTCCAAGCATTGGCATCGGCTTGATCTTATCCACGTTAAGCGCGAAATGAAAATATGAAAAGGTACCCATGAGAAAATCGCATCAAAGCGCAGACATCGACCCCGACTGGTTTGTGCAGAACTGAAGTGTCACAGACTATATTTAACCGCGCCCAAATCGGCTCCTGCGCCAATGATAGACGTTACTCATATGCGCGAACCTAAACATGTTATTCGATTTGTAAAAACCTTCACAATCGAGCACAACAAAACAACTCAAGCCAAATCACATACTGAAAACTGGGAATAGCTAAAAGTAGCTTGCGCCGAGTCGCTCTTTCCGCTTATGATCTGAAGCTCAAACGAGGGACTGGTTCGAAGGAAATGCTTCTGTGATGAGTATTGCCCTGAAGTTTAAACGAATGCTGACAGATGAAAACTAACGACTAGTTAGAGCAGCTTTAACACTGCGTGTTGCGAAGAACTTTCTCTTGACCACTCACTTAGTAGGCACTGTTTTAAGCGTCATCTGCAAGCAGTGAAATAGCAGATATTGCTCTCGCCGTCACCATCATTCGTCCAAGGACTGACTATCGCAATTAGCAGTATGGAGGAGTACGCCAACAGGGAGGGTCTTTCCAAAACGCTCGATCTTGTAGACTGCCCTCAAAGACCACTCAAACTCATTATTTCTTTCCGCTCTTGCATGAAGGCTTCGGTTCATTTTAATGGTTGCAGTTCAGAAGCTTTTGAAATACACCGAGGTGTCAAACAGATGCATTCTTGCTCCGACGCTGTTCGGCACAATGTTTGCGCTGCTACTGAAGTACGCTTCCATGACGAGAACAGAAGGTACGCGATGTGATGGCAAGTTTTTCAACTTGAACCGGTTGAGAGCACGAATCAAGGTACGAATGTGCTAATCCGTGACCTTCTGTTTGTCGACGATGCAGCCATTACTGCTCACTCCCGAAAGCACACTTAGTCGATGATGGACTGTTTTTCGTCGGTATACAAATACTTTCGGCTAAAAATCTGCATGAGCATAACCAATGTCTTGGTGAAGAAAATTTATCACCATCCATTATCATTTATTTTGAATCAGTACATAATTTCACATAGCGTGTTTCAACTATTGTGGATAACATTTCACTAAACACAGAGATTGCTAAGTGGATTGACATAGCAACTGCCGTTTCGTCGGGAATAAACTCTCGTTTTAGGGGAAACCGCAAATTGACTGTGAAGAAATAGGTGATGTTATACAGTGCGTGCGTACTACATGCTTTACTTTACGGCAGCGAGAACTGGACCATCCATAAAACACGAACGGTAACTGAATGCTTTCCATCATAAACATATCGTGGATGAGCAAATTAACCAATTCTCAAATGCTTTCTAAAGTTGGTCAGCAGAGCATGCTCACCATTATACGACGGCGCTGTCTACGGTTGTATTCCAAATGACCTAATCTATCGTGAGTTGAAATCAGGAATTAGACCATATGGCAGACCACAGTTTCGAATCAAAGAAATTTGCGAAAGAAATTTGCAAAAGAAATATCAAAACTGTCATTTCATTTCATTCCATTGACCCTACGATTTGGGAAGAACTTGCTCTTGACCGTTTATTTAGTAGGCGCTGCGTTATACGTCGTCTTTAAGGTGTGGATGAGATGATTCTCTAGGCTGCTGTTAGTAGATTACACCATCAACGTGCAACTGATATCGTTTGTACGAGTACTGCACATCGCTTTTTGCACTGCGAGTGAGATTGTTCCTTTCGAATTCGAAATGCTGTGGAGCATGAACCAATACTGCCTTCGTGATATGCATTCATAGTCGACATCGACCGAGGTTTCGCCCATTAACAAACTATCCCTTTCGAAAGATCGAGAAACATTTCGGTGGTCTACAAAGTTGTTTCAAATTTATGGAGGTAGGAATAGATTATCTCACCTGTTGATCAACAGTAATGAGGTGTATGTAAGAACGCACTGGAGTCTATCTATCTATCTATCTATCTATCTATCTATCTATCTATCTATCTATCTATCTATCTATCTATCTATCTATCTATCTATCTATCTATCTATCTATCTATCTACGCCAGACTAGTCATACGTCTGGTCGCTCGAGATCGAATCCAACGTTAATCACGTTCACCCATTAATCAACAGCAGAAGAAAATCTCGTAAGTATAATAAGCACATCAGCCTGTTTGTACTGTTTTGTTACTTCGATCTCCTTTGCCAGGCGATTTCATGCCAACTGGTTAAATTGAAGGCTCACTGAACTTGATCTAACTGTTTCCACCTGATGACGGCAAACGGCCATAAGCCGGTAGTGGTGTGTAATGGATTGGGATGCGAGCACCAAAATATACCAAGTCCACACCATTCAAGATTCAGGAATTTATGGTCACCACGTTGAGCTTGTTTTGTCTGACCTTGACGAATTGCATGCAGTTAAATAGATGCTAAGTTTCTTCACTCGTTTTTGTCGAACACTGTCTTTCGAAAAATCCTCGAGTGGATCCTTCTGAACACGAATTTTTGCGAGTGCGATTATCATTTATTACCAATAAGAAGATTATATATGAATGCTAGACATTTACGTAATCTGAATCGTTAATTATTTCGTCGATTTGTTTGAGTAAAAATCTGGCATCCCTTTCTTCAGTATCTTGAACTACGCTGGCTTTCAAAAATACCTGGTAAGACACTTGCTAAAACCCAATGGCCTTACTCAAAAACCAAAACATCCAAAGGCTTTAAGCATTCCGCATTTTCGATTGGATTATCGTCGAATTTTTTCTCGGTAAGAATTTGGCTCACTTGGAACTTTTTGCCTGAAGAAATCACACGCTAGGAATCTGTTGCGGTTTTCGCTTCCAAACTGGATGAGTATATGACGAACCATGAGGTATGTGGCTGTCTCTATTGATTCTTGCGATATTTTGTAATTTTACTCCATATACCTGTCATCCTATTGTTAATGTTAAGCTTACTGCTTTTTCTACCATCAAACATGCTAAGTTCTGAGTTCTGAAACTAATGCGTTTTCATCAATATATCGATTGCTATTCGTCTTCGGCGGTCAACCACACTTTCACACACGGTTAACTTTGAGGCAGGGTGAAACCATAGAAAAACGTGTCGTTTTTTTTTCTCGAAGAATCAGGAAGCTTCTTTGCCAATCAAAATATGCTCGAATTTGTCAATCCACTTCACGCTGCGATTGAATCGTGCACATACGCGCGCACCGTGAATTGATTATCGATTTCACACAGATGCCTCATCAGATCGATCCGCTAGCTCGAAGTGAAAGGTAATATCGTGTGCCAAAGCTGATCCGGGACAAGATATTCCGCGAATGTGCACACAATTGACTGGTTACGCTAACTCGTGACAAGTTGTCCCTCCGGGTGGAGAGATGAATTCCGCAGACAACGACATTCACGATATGCTTGTTTGACTGTTTTTCCGGATGTGTGCGTGCTACCTGTTGGTTATCAGGTTGGCATGTGAAATCAATTTGTTTCGTGAAAGTGGAAAACTAAAGGCTTCGGTTTGTGTGCGGTGAAAGGACTCGAGTATATAGTTAATGGAAAACGGAATATTGTATACATATGAATAATGTGTACATTGCAGGAGCTGGAATGACAGCAGGCAATAGATAGCCAAGGAACCATTGAGAAAAAGAGCTTTGATATAGTACCACGTTCAAACGCATGATTCCATCGCAACCACTTCAAGAAAGAACGGTGGCTGACACATCGCCCTTTTCTAGAGTTAATTTTATTATTGTAAACTCGTTAAAAGTATACCTAAATTATGTTACTAAAATCTTTGTTTTAGAGATGGGGCTAAAGTGCGCAATATTCTTAAATCATTCTTTAACTAGATCCCTAATAATTCCACGTCATCTCACGGCTGTTGTTGTTGGCCTCTTCCGGTCGATGTCGACCATGGATGTTCACCACAAACGCATGATGGTTTCATGCTCTGTAGCTTTTTGAATGACTAAACAGTTCGATTCGGGAGTGGCAATCTCTCCAACAGCGACCGGCAATACTCGGTTGATCGACGTCAGTTGTACGCCGGTGGCGTGATCTGTGTTCATCAGCCCAGAGCTGTATCTGCTCCTCCCCAGCTTGCAGACGACGCTTTACACAATGCTTCCAATGTGAGCGATCAAGAGCAAGTTCTTCCCGACTCGTTGAATCAATGTTAATAGATTTCATATCTATTTTGCAAACGTCTTTATACCGCAAGTGCGCTCTGCCTAAAGGTCGAGTTCTTGCATGAAATGATATTAAAACACCCAAACACTGTCCTTGTATGATTTACTTTTAGCAGTGACGCAAAGTACTGAACGTCAAGATGTATGGTTTAAAAAGCAATTGGCTTTAAAACAAACACAGGACTGGACGAGCTTTCATATTGCATTATTTTATCGAGCAAAATTGTAAAGTTGTATTGTTATACTGATCAACTCTTATCTTGTCTTTTAGGCAATACTTCAAATAAGCAAACTATTACAACCGCTACTTTCTCATTGCATACAAAGTTATTCCGTTGTCGAGCTGTAAGATAGTCGCGAGGTCACCGTTGTATTTTGGATATTCCACTCTTCAAAGCATGATTTTATTACGTATTTTGCTTGACCATTAAGCAGCATACATTGTCCGTGGTATTAAAACCATGGATTCGTACTATAACAGAACCCTGGGCACCATAATGAGAGTTGTGTGGCAAATTGAGCGAAAATGATTTAGATTTTAAAACGTCCGTTTCGGAACGAATCTTTGTAACTAATTACTCACATGACCAAAAGGTGCCTCCGACATTTCTACTTTTTGACCAAGTATGATGATGAGGAGTGTAATTTCGGGGGATGTGAGCAACACATCACGTTGGTCATTTATAAGCGCCTTGAGTGCTTGACCACGAATCACTATGTAATTCTGTGTTTGAACATGGTGGTTCGTTGTACGAACCCTATGCAACAGTGGCATTCAAGTATACAATTGTTGACCATTTATCCACTGTTTCAAGGCTCACTGAACCTATTCTTACTGTCTCCACCTGATGACGGCAAACAGTGGAGTGTGATTTCGGGGGGGGGGGGTGAGCAATACATCACCATGATGATAACAATTGCACAATCGATATTGAAGTTACAGAGGTTCGTCAAAATTTTGACTTCAAGTCTCTGTTGCATGTTTCACTCAAACACTTTGTTTATCAGGTCTGGCAAACAAACTCCGTGTGCTAAATGAATTCGTGTGAAGTCTTGGCCGAATCCTCACGTGGTTCAAAGTTGTTCTAAAAGAAATTTGAAAGCTTTGGACATTGACCCCGTGAGTTGTGAAGAACATGTTCTTGGCCATTTAATTTGGAGGCATAGTAGGAAACGTCACTTACAAGAAAAGGAAGAACAGACGCTAAGTTTGTATGTTGAGTATGTTGAGTTCACGCTGATAGCTTGCAATATTCGCTAATCAACCGAGTTTTCTTTATTGCTCTGAACTTTACTTAAGATAGTATTACTTGCCAATTGGGCTGTAAAGTCATGGTTGATTATGTGAAGTATGGAATAAACATGCGATTGTGATTTACATTCATATTCGAGATCGATCGATGGAGGCAAACAACAATTACATATCCAGGCTCTGATCGCATTGGTAAAGTCTCCAATGGCTTACGAGGTAGAATAATCGTATCCGAAACATGATAAATAAGCAACCACAGAATCTTTATAGGACGCTACGAATTTTTGCGAGTACCGTTCGTGTAGCTCCATCATGCTACACGAGCAGAACATTGTGTCTACGGATTCAGTTTCGAGGTGAACTTCAACTTAATTAACCCTAGTTTGATAAAGGATTAAGTAAGAGCGTTGCAAAACGCTTATCAACTGGCCTAATAGACTGCTGCGGAGGCTAATGGAGTACACAACTTTGTTTTCATGCGGCGAGATAATAGGCACGACCCAGCTTGATGGAGAAAATGCATTCTCACAGATAGTTGAAGATGGAGGCCGTATAGCATACTTACAGATTCTATGTCTCTTTTACTCTAGGTATGTAGTGTTTTTCCTCCATTATTGTTGACCTCCTTCGGCCGAGGTCGATCATTGTAAAGTACGTGAAACTACTTATACCGATAGGATATTACGATGGGCTTGATAGCCACCGCTCTTATAGGAGAGAAAGCAATTCAATAAAGTGCTCTACCTCGATATCTATCTTAATGGCACGATTATAAATCACATACGCTGACATGTCTCAGAATTCAAAATAAAACTTCAACTTCTAGAAGCAATACGGCAAAATCGTTTCACAAAGCCTTAAATATTCGCTGATTGTTTCGCTGACAAATACATTTTAGCTTAATGGAGCTAACAATGATCATGGGCAGCTCATGTAGCATGTCTCTTGTATGGACATAACCAGGGTAGGCGTTCAAGCGAATTACATCAGCAACCGATATGTCAAGATAAATAGCCATTCGCACGCCCGAAACTCAGCGGCACTGCGTAAAATCCTGGGCGATATAAATGGAGTGTGTACAGTAATAACCGGGGGAAGTATCTATTAGTTTTTTCTTTATTTTTTGTTACAAAGAGAACATATGAATTGCTATTAGCCATAATCTGCACAGTCGAAACCCTCATTATAATGAAGAAAATCCAAATCCAGATCATTGGTCACATCGTACGCCATTAGATGCACACGTAACAACGATTGCGCGGATCTCTACTGCAGAAGGCTATTACCGCGCCACGTCTTTGAATTAATAGCTTTGAATAGCGCGTCGACTTTTATTCGTGCCAATGGAGGTTCGACCTTGATGGTGTCATTCGTGTGAATGTTAGATAAATATCGTTGCTCTAATAATTATTTCAGCTAAATTGTTGATTCAATATTAACACCAACATTATTGTTTTTTTAGCCACGGGGGCTGCCCTAGCATTTCGATCCACTCCGCGATTGTTAATTTCGGTAAAAATGTACTGAATCTAAATTTAAAATGAGTATCGATAATAGGAGAATGAGTCAGTGATAGCTTAACACTCTGTCCGGTGGGCGAACACATCTCACTCATAAGAATGAGCACGGGTCATATGTAACCCAAGGATAATTCTCCCCGGATTGTATGAGTTGAAATTGTTTATTCAAGATTAATAATTCAATAGTTTATTACGGTGTATGAAGCAAAAGCTTGTACAAACCGCAGGGCATATTGAGCGGTAGGTCAAAGAGCAAAGAAAGCCATGTTTGAGGTGTCGCGTTTAGCCTGCACCATCAACGGATTTGTGTGGCACTTGGATAGATTAGACGTCAACCCTGGACATAGATACCCACCACATCCTCCGGAACCGGGTCAGTTGAAATCGTGTGCATGTGGACTTCCTGATACTGAGTTCGTTGCCAAGAGCTGAAACTGAAACAATATACTAATAGGTTAATATAACATGAATGTCCTCCATCCTGTTAAATTCAGTGTTTTCGCTTAGTAGATTAGGCGATAATAAGTCGAAGGGCTTTCTATTCTACCGACTACTGATTTATGTTTCGCTTGCGGCAGATTGGTTTATTAACGACAAAATTATTAGACGCTGAATCTTATGAAAAATTGTGTGCTTAAAAGTTATAATATTGTAATAAGATCACAAGAGCTAGTTTCTGATAATTATTCTACAACAGACTTTTTAAAACGCGTTGTGCTATAGTGCTTTATAATAACGTACTCCCGTATCAAGTACAATACCTAGCTGTTGGAACGCGTCTTTCACCACTAGAATGCTTTTATCGCTGCAGCTTTGTATGATAAGCTGAAAACTGTAGTGGACATCTGTATTAGCAAACGTCTGGTGTATCTCGATATCAAGTTACGACAAATCTCTTCTATGATGGGCTTTACTTACTTACTTACTTCCGCCTTTGGTCCCTGCTGGAACATAGGCCGCCAACCAGCTATCTCCAGGCCTCAATATTCTTAGCGAGTCTCTCCAGCTGTCCCCACGTCTTGCCCATCTGCTTGGCGTCTACATCCAGCTCTTGGTGCCAGGTATTCCTAGGTCGCACTCTCTTGCTCTTCCTTTGAGGGTTCCAGGTGAGAGATTGCTGGTGATGTTTGATGCGTGTTTGCGGAGTGTGTGGCCAATCCATTCCCAACATCTCTGTAGGGTGTATTTGTCAACAGGCTGCTGCATCGTTCGTTGCCATATTTCTTCATTGCTGATCTTGTAGGGCCAGCAGATCTTTAGGATTTTTCTGAGGCAGCTGGTAATGAAGACCTCGATTTTCTTCATCATGGTGACTGTGGTTCTTCAGGTCTCTGCTCCGTAGAGAAGTATTGACGTGACTATGGTTTTGAAGAGACTGATCTTGGTGGTAATGCTGATCTCGCTAGATCCCTAGATGTTCTGCAGCCGATGGAAGGCTGTTAGTGCTTTACAAATGCGGGTTCTGACGTCTGCATCTCTTGCTCCAATCTTGTTCAGGATGTTGTCGAGATAAGTGAAACTGTTCATCTCTTCTAGCGCCTCACCTTGGACTGTGATGGGTGTCGTGTTTGGATGCGTTGATCTTGAACACCTTGTTCTTCCTCCTGTTGATGTTGAGACCCGGCCTAGCTCAGTTAACCAAAAAGATGGTAGCCTTTTCTTGCATCCGTTGTTGGGTGTGGGAAAGAAGAGCCAGATTGTCGTCAAAGTAGAGGTCTTCCAAATACTTCCAAAGTGTTCACTGGATGCCGTTTTGCTTCTGGTCTGTCGATATCTTAATGATCATGTCTGTGGCCAGCAGAAACAGGAACGGAGAGGGTGAGCAGCCTTCTATTACTCCCGTTCTCGCTTCGAAGGTACCAGCTAGTTGTCTGCCATGCTCTATTCTGCGGGTCATCTTTTTCATATTACTTCCTGACGATGTTGGTGATCTTTTCTTGTACTCCGTAGTGCCTTAGTAGTCTCCAAAGGGACAGTCTGTCGACGCTGTCGAACGCCTTCTAATAGTCGATGAAGTTGGTGTAAAGAGAGACGAATTCCATTCAAGGGAATGCTTCAGATTGATTCGCAGGGTTGCAATCTGGTCCATGCACTATCTCTCCTTTCAGAAGCCTACGTGTTAGTCACGAAGATGTGGGGCAACAGCGTCTTTCATTCTGTTGAGCGAGGTGTGGTTAAGCATCTGCCCCGGGATGGAAAGCAGCCTTATCCCTCTGTAGTTGTAGCAGGAACTGAGGTCGCCTTTCTTGGAGAGTTTAATAAGGAAACCTCCTTTCCAGTGAGTTAGTACTTCTTCTCCCAGATATTGCAGAAGAGTGGGCGGAGGAGCTCCACACTGGTTTGGACGTCCAACGTTAGCTGTCAGGTCCTGAAGCTTTGCCGTTCTTCAATTGCTTAAGTGCGCTGTGGATCTCTTCGTTCGTGGGTGTACAACACCTGATTGGCAGATCACTTTCGGTTGACAAATTATTGGCTGGGTTTGAAAGAGCTGGTCTGTTAAGTAGCTCCTGAAAGCGCTCGATCCATCTCTTTTTCTGACCTTATTCGTCTTTTGTTGCTTCTCCATCTCTGTTTCTCACTGGCCTTTCTGGATTTGCAAATTTTCCTGATGGTTTTTTTGATGATGGAATACAGGTCATTGGTGTTGTTCTGTTGCCCTTCTTATTCTGCTTCCACGGCTGTGACTAGACGTAGTTTAGTTTGTTTGGTCTGACGCCACCTTGACAATTCTCTTTGCTTCTGTATATTCTTTTTGTGCTTTTGCTTTTGTTGCTCACGTTCTGCTGTTCAAAGTTCAAAGTAATTCAAAGTTTTAATGTTCCAAAAAAGCAAATACTTTACAGTAACCATAGATTAAAAATATAGGGAATGCATAAAAACAACACAAATATTTTATCAATATTTGGAAGTCAGCATGTGTATTCAGGCGCGAGGTTGGATTTGGTCAACATATACTTGTCAAGTTCAGCCTTGAACATGTTCAGGCTTGATGCACAAATGATATGCGTGGGCAGAGAGTTCCATATAAAACAAACTCGGACAGCAAAGAAGAAGCGTTGACAATTTGATCCAGAGTGTGGAATAATTAACTTGTATCCATGAAATCTACTACCACGTGCTTCTTGCCGATGAAATAGATGTTCAAGTGAGTGATCCACTGTATGCCGAATGTTGAACAGCAGGATCAAGTCAACCCTGACACGACGGTACGAAAAGTCAAACAGGTTCAGAGTTTCAATCCTCTCCTCGTACGACCTGATGTATAGTCCGGTCACCTGTTTTGTAGCTCGGTGGTATACGCGTTGCAGCAAAGTCATGTTCGTTTGTAACCATACGTTCTTAGAACTCTTTCTCATCGGTTCCGGCTACCATTAACCATGGGTTAGTGGAGACAATTTCTCCAACAGTGGTTTTCTGGTTTTCGCTGCTCCAAAAGTTTAAATTTTTTTTAAATCCACTCACTGTAATTAGGGTTCAGGCAAAGAACCAAACCACGGTGTTAAAAGTCATCCTCCGTCAAGTGATATAAATGCTCAATGTATTGTACTGCACTTATCCCATGACTTGCATATCGGAACCGTATTCTGTCTGTATTCACTCCGCAGGTGGCGAAAGTAACATAAGTAACATTGAGGTTATGATCAAATTACATATTGGCCCGTATTCGACATTGGTGATTTGTTACTGGAGAGTGCGTTCAAGGTCAATCACCCTGTTCACTCACATGTTCTTACTATATGCACGCCAGAGATCACGACGAAATATTCCCATAGCAATACATATTGTCCGATTCGTCCACCTTATTGACTGCATTCACGTCCGTCTTGGTAATCTCAACTGATTCGACATAGAGACATTATATACAAGGTTTTACATGACGCTGAAACAATTCTACCGTATCAATGTCGTGGAAAACGTTTGTGGTCGATCGGGGAATCTTATGCGTTAATTGATCTTAATCTCGCCAGTTCAGCGCCCACCATGGCGTGTCCAGGTCTTACTCAGCTTAGGATTGGGCTGGTGAATGCGATTTGAACCTGACCCCTGTTTGTAGTGACCTCTTGGTCTGACGAAGCTACTGTGTCAGAAACCGATTCGCTACTAGCTTAACAAGTTCTCCTCTGTGACCTGTGCCAAAAACGCATTCAGATCAAGTTTAAACACGTTATAATGACTGACCGTTTATATATATATTTATTACTGTGCAAAGTTCCCTGTATTTCGCTCCGTATAGATTCATGAACAGTTTTTACGTTTAATAATAAAAATGTGGTTCAATGCTTAATTCTAAAGGTAGCGTATCCTTGAGGTAAAAAAGATAAAATATAAAAGCGTTCATAATTCTACTAATAGCTTCTAATAATCATTACGCTATCAAATAATAAGGTTGATAAATCTAACTCAATTCACCACCGAGAACACTCTTCTTATCTTTGGCAAATTGTTGTTCGATGTTTTACAGATGCGGCCATGGGAATTAGCTCATAGAGTTTACCCCAAATATCGAAGAAACTGTCACAAGGGAAAATTAACCCTAGACATGATTTTCTCACTGATACAACTTCAATACATTTGTCGGAAACAACTTTTAGTTTTAGCATCGTTTTAATTGTTTCAACAAAGATTTCGATTACGTTAACAGAGATAGTTTTTTCAAAGTTTTTGAACTTATAAACTGACATCTGAAATTGCTTAAGCTTGCTGTCGTTCCACTCTGACATAAGGCGTTTACTTCGCTCTATTGATTGCACCTCACAATCTTTTTTTAATTCACCAGGGAGTCAAACAAGACTGTGTTCTTGTCTCTACTCTTTTCAGAATTTTTTTCTCTACTGTAGAATCACGCTTTTAAGCGGAGGATAGAAGCCGTTTACCGGCACCGGGGTCCTGATTTTGAGTTGTCCAGTCTGAAAATTTTGAACGCATACACCATTGTAATGTATTTGTTGATCCATGACATGCTGCTTGCGTTCCTTCTCAACTACATCTTCATCAGCGTAAAACGTGTCTGGCTTACAATCAACATGAAAGGACTAAATTTCATGGCTAAGGGGACTGTATAACCCCAAATCAACACCGTTGAAAGCACGTAACATCAACCAATTCATCACTTCACATATCCTGGCTTACATTTTGCGGACAATCTCTCGTTAGACACTGAGATTCATGAACGAATTGACATGCAACTGCTATTTCGTCTTGTTTCAGCTCTGGGTTTAGCGTAACCGTAAATTGACCGTGAAGACAAAATAAATGAAAACTAGAGCTTGCGTATTGGTTACCGCATTACAGAGAAACCTGGATCATCCACGCAGGACTTACATGGATGCCGAGTGCACCGCATTTGCGAGGCATCTGTCGCATTTCGAACATGTCGTGAATGGAGAGATGAACACATACAGAAACGCTTTCTAACTCTAGTCTACAAAGCATGTTCATCCTACCTCAAAAGCGTTGCGACGCTGTTTGTGACTTGTGTATGAAATTGGAGCCTTTCGTAATGTGCTCTATGAATAGATTTTGATCCACCTTGCTGGTACTTCGATTACTTGGAAACCACGACCGGTTTTATGTTGTTTGCACTATTAGGAACGGAACGTAGGATCAGGATCCGCATGCGCTTGAAACTTTGTAATAATGGAAAACAAGTTGCGCGTGTATGCCGCTGTTGGCTAAGGTTGGTACGACTAACTTGTTCAATAACATGCGTCCAAACACATGTAGAGAGGGTTTAAACCCATGATCATGAACAAAAATACCCATTTGCATGCACTTCCATCACACACTCCACGACCGGTTTCGTGCTGTTTGCACTCATCAGGTAAGGACAGTGCAAACAGGGGTCGTGGGGTATGTGTGTGATGGGAATGAATGGAAATAATCATTTGTATTCAGGATCATGTGTTTAAACCCTATCTACACGAGTGTGGGCTTATGTTATTGAACAGGTTGGTCGTACCAAACGTATCCAACAGCGGAACAAGAAATATATCTTTAATATACCATCACTTTTTCATTATCAACTAAAACATACGATAAACCGATTTATTACTCTGCAGTTGCGAACATAAAAGTTCCTTCTTTCCTCACAAGATTGTGCAATGCAAACTGAGACCAATGTTGCACTCAAATTTTAAAATACAAAAATATTTTCTTTACGTGAGGGGAATGTGAGCATCAAAAAAACTAGCTATTCACTAAGTTTTTGCACCTTACGTGATCATTACAGTACTTGTTGATGAACTGATAACTAATTTGTAAAAGTGTTCTTAACCTATCTCCAATGATGTGTAAAAAATTAAGTGCATAGCACCACCAAATGAAGTTCACAAAAACAACCACGCTTGTTTTGGCTGAGCAACCTGATGTTTCTGCATAATTAACTCAAGCGTGACACCTAAAGGCATGCGGTTCTGTGGTTTTGTTAGAGTGAAGTCCGATTGTGTGATTGAGTGTGTGTGTGTGTGTGCATGCACCGTCCTAACTTAGAGTGCTCTGTTACACACATAAGGTGAAATAGTTTTTCGTGTCCTTTTCAGCATCGGATATTCTCAGTTCAATTTTTGTTTCTCTTTTGTAATCAAGGGTTAGGCACCAGAAGAACCAATTCAGCTTTTCGTATATTGATTTGAGTTTCAACTCTATTTGAGCAAGACCGAGAAATCAAAAGAGAGGACCAGTAAGATGGTCTTCAGTGTGGTACATACGTGGTATGGAAATGCATGTGAATGAACTCAGAACTCAGAACTCAGAAAGTTTTATGATAGAAAAAGCAGTAAGCTTAACAATAACTATAGGATGACAAGGTATATGGAATAAAAATATAAAATCTCTCAAAAACCAATAGGGACCGTCACATACCGCACGGTTAGTCATAAACGCATCGAGTTTGGAAGCGAAAACCTCAACAGATTCTGAGCGTGTGATTTTTTCAGGCAAAATGTTCCAAGTGAAACAAATTCTTACCGAGAATGTGGAATGCTCAAAGACTTTGGATGTGTTCATGTTCGAGTAAGGCCATTGGGCATCAGCAAGTGTTTAAGGGATTGGTTTTCAGTATGCAGGATTTTGAATGTTAACATGAGGTCACTGCGTATCCGTCGTTGGAAAAAATCGTGTACTTCATTTTTAACATTCGCTCTTTGAAAGGCCAATTTTTTGTAACGAGGCACCAACTTTTTAGCACGATGATAAATCCTGTCAAGTAGTTTGATAACCTTCCTCAGCCATGGTGTCCAGGCTTGGGTGGAATATTCTATAACGGGACGTATATACGTGTTAATTAACCGGGGTAGGGTTTCGGGCGTAAAAATCTTGAATGTTCTTTTTAGAAGACAAGCTTTATTGTACACTATCCGGCTATGATGACCAGGCTTAAGGTTAAACGACACGCAGATACCGATATCCTAATATTAAAATGATTTATTATCCTATCATTCTAATTCCTGAATCTGTATGTATTACATCATCTATTTTTGCATAGAATGCTGCAAATCACATACAAATTAATTAACATTATAATATGGTTATTGTAACACAAAATGCTTTTACACCATCAAATCTCTTTGAATTTCTTTAAAAAACTCCATATGATTGATTTCCATTTTCTTCATGTATCAAACACTTAATTCAGGTTTTACTTATGCTTGTAGGAGGAAGATAATCGAGTGAATTGCTACAGACAGTTTTCAGACCAATTTCCGAACCACAGTTGTACAACCTCGTATTCGATTTTCGATGGTCTGTGGCATTTGCTGGTACGATCTGTCTGCCAAATCCTGCATACCTAATCTTGCTATGATGAAAAAAGAGAGAGAAGATTGTGGGAAAATAAACGAATGGTTGTTTGTTAAATTCCGTATCCTCGTATCCAAAGATATTAAATATTTCAATAAAGTACCAAGACAAACTAATCTATGACTGGCTCCGCTGAACTGTTTTTTTTACCAAAGATTCTAACTTCGTACTATGCTTCTAATTTAAAGTCGCTCAATTAAATTTTAGAAATTATACTACTCACAATGTCGTTTACAGCGCTTTGACAATACAGATGAACAAAGTAATGTGTGGCTAACATCTCCCGCATTGACACAATGAAGAATGTTTCCATGTTTTATTTTTCGTAGTTTCGATTGCGAAAATGCTAGAAATGATATAAGCTCCAAACTTGCTGATCGCGTGACTTATATGCAGCAGACTGCCACACCCATTTGATGACTAACTTAGTAATGAGCAATTCCAATGAGTCCAGCAAGAAAATAAGAGGTGCAGTTGTAGGGTTTGGCATTCGAACGGGATAACTCGGTAGCGTTTCCAAAATTTATAGATTAATAAATCAAGTTGAATGCTTAATCTCTAAGTTATTGGGTAAGAAGTAATAAGTTTAAATTGCAATTTACTTGCAAACCAACCCACATTAGGCCGTTAATTGGATGAAAGTAATAAATAAAAAGAAACCAGAAAATACAGTTGAACAAATGAAGATATTGGCAGGTTCATATATACGCTGAGTTGATAAATCAAGTTAGCGTGAAGGTAATTGTCGATGATTTCGGGAGAAATGTTAGTCATACAAAATATACATCATAGTACCGAACGAGGTATACAACATGAAACCATCTTTAGCAAAATCAGCACATGAATAACAAAAACAGATAGATAGATAGATAAATAGATAGATAGATAGATAGATAGATAGATAGATAGATAGATAGATAGATAGATAGATAGATAGATATTTAGTAGATGAACGTTTATTGGATTAGTGATATATAGATAGGTGGATGGAAGAATGTTTAAATAGATGAATCGCTTTCGAGATTTTTCATGTTACATATGCTTTTGCCGTTTTGCATATAACATATTCTTCCGGAAATATTTCGCTAACTTGTGCGTTTCTCTGGACTTTTCTTGATGAAGTTTTATAGTACATTTTATATTCCAGATCCTTATTGAAATTTGACGTGTGAATGTTGAAGTGAACCAGTTGTTAGGTTAGTTTGACATGGCCAACTGTTTGGAGCCATTGAATTTATTACAGAATCTTATTTAAATGATTCTCTTCGTGAATGTGTCCGTTTCTTTTTTGTTTACCTCAGCTGTGTCCGATGCTAAATCATCTGATTTGTCTAACTACATTTTTCATACAAACCTTAGATGTCGATCTTCTAAGATAAAAGTCTGGCGTGCTATAGAAACAAGAGTGATATTTTTCAGACTTAACATTTCCCTCTGTGAGGGGCCAAATTCGAACAGCTGGAATGCAAGTCGAATACACAACTCGGATCAATCGTACCGTCTTCGAACTCAATATACACAGACACAATCACAGGCCTGCATACATACAACATAAAAAACCGTGCTCCGTTTCATCTATTAGTTTGACTGCACAACATCTGACTAGTGAAATTTTACTCCTTTAACTATAGTAAACTTATGTGTAAAGCCGCATTAACAAAAAATTAATTGCCGAACAAAATTGAATGTAACTAATCACACATTGCCTCCAGATGAAGCCATTAAACACATAAGAATATATGGTATTTTTCATTCTTTGTTATAATATATAACTTAAATACTCATTTGCGTGCATTTCCACAACACCTCCAAGATCGGTTTCGTTCTGTTTGCATTCATCAGGTAGGGACAGTAGGATTAGGATCCGCATGCGCTTGAAACAGTGGAAGAATGGTAAACAAATTGCGCTTGTAAGCCACTGTTGGATTACGCTGGTACATGTCTAAGCACATGTGACCAAACACATGTATAATGGTGTTATAATCATAACTATGAATAAAATTGCTCATTTGCATACATTTCTACCACACACCCCAAGACCGGTTTCGTACTGTTTGAATTCATCAAGCAAGGACAGTATTAAAGACAGGGCAGTACGATAAGGATCCGCATGCGCTTAAACCTGTGGGAGAATGGTGAACAAGTTGCCGGTTTCTGGCTATTGAACCTAATCTTGCAATCTTCACATGAACAGGCAAGCAGAAACAACAACAAATCATGGAGAATAATGTCTTTTGATATTTTACAGTTTGGGTATGACGAAAGGCAGCTTTACAGTAATTTAGTGTTTCAAATACAATGTACATATTCTATGAATAACTATAAATTTCAAGTAGTTCAACAGATCTTTATTTATGAATATGATATCATTCATGAATTGAGATTCATTAATAATTATAACATTTTAACATTCTGATTTAAATAGTGTTTACCGTAGACGAAAAGTGAATCTTATTTTTAGACTTTCACCATTCGTTTGTTTATTCCGATTGAGATCTGACTCAGTTAAAAACAATGCTTCGTTGCGTAATTTTAAATAGTTTTGTATGTGCCAAGTTTGTTGACCGCTGTTCAATACAAATCGACCATAATTTCATATCGTGTGGATTATTGCGAAAGACAATGCACGATTAACCAAGACAACTCAATGTTTGCACGTTTCTAACCATTGAATTTGGATTGAGTAAATATTTTCTCGCTAGTCTAATCAGAGTGCGAAGTGCAATAGCGATGAGTACTGATCACTAGCTTTCGGGCGAAATGCAGAAAACCACCCTCCGACACAACACAAGAATATGAAGCACCAATAAGTCGGGCGACGAAAACCGATAAATTGTAATAATTAGGCTCACTCAACCTGATCTTACTGTCTCCACCTGATGACGGCAAATTAGCCAGAAACCGGTAGTGGTATGTAAGGGATGGGGATGTGAGCACCACAATGCCTTAGTGTAATAATTAGGGTTTCGGTAGAAGAATTGCGCCAAAAAATTTCGAGTGAAAATATATTCGAAAACGTAAACAGATGGAACACTTCAGCCGCTAGTGAACGATATGCGATTGGTCAAGGTCGCTTAAACGCGCCTTTCTCGGTTAGAGGTTGAAGCGAACCTGCTGATATGAAATCGACCAACAAATTAAATCTAGTTAACAACCGGGGCAGACATGTTGAGGTTTACCTATAAAGATTTGGTTGTGTTGTTCCTTGTTTTGTGCGTAACAAACGCGTTTTACCGATTGGCGTTCTTTCGTAACGTGGGATTTGTGGGTGAACGCGATCAGTGTTGGAATGGTTGAACTTTGCGGTGAATTGAGACACAATCATCAAGTGGTAGTGAAACGCAGGAAGTGACGCGGTTAGCGCTGCATCGAGTGTTCTAAAACCTTTTCGAACAGAAAACGTGATTTAGCCTCAATTGACTTGATATGATCACATCCGGCTTCCACCAACTGCAATTGTGCAGAATACATCACATTCAATCAGGTGAAATGTACGATACATGTTTAGTCCAAGCGATTCGGAGCAAAACACTTATACTGTTGGATGATTGACTACATTAAATTAGAAGACAAAATGTACATGCAATTATTTACGTATGAAGACTATTGTGATATCCAGCACATTACTTTGTTAATCCATGAGCGCCTTGAGTGCTTAACCAGGTATCACTACCTGATTCTGTTTGAACACCGTGGTTCTATAATTAATGTTTAAACGTGCTACTTACAAATTAATAGTAGTAACTGATTAACAAAAGACGTACATAACGAATGTGATTGTCCATTTGAATCAATTGAGTTTGGAGATTCTGTGCAACATCCATCCGAGGTTTCGCGGTTCTGAGCACATTGGGCGTTTGTTTCAAAACACAAATTCGGTTTGCTATTAATTGGGGTCGGCTGAAACGGTTTGTAGTGTGCACTTGTTCGGTGTATATAATTCTTTATACAAGCACTTTTATTATCTTGTAATTTGAACACGCAGGCATATTTGAGTCTGCTAAGTACGGGTTAAATTCGAATCCCATATACTCGTCAAGAAACTGTTTTGTTAAATTTGTGTATCCTAACTCCTTCATACGCGACATGCTGATGATTTTCAGGATATACTGTTCTTACACTTACGCGTACGTGAATGTATTATACTTTGTTGGAATTCCCTCGAAGGGAGGCTTCTGGATATACCACCCTCGTAGCTGTTTTCGATAATACCATCAAATTCGGATTTATCGAGATTTTTTCGATATTGGATCTACGCGTGCCACGCTGTTAATATTCTTCAAGTCCTCAAAGAGATTAACGTGATCGGAAAAATCTCATTCTTCCCATCGACTGGTTATATCTTCAACATTGTGCGTATCGCCGGATTCAATTCTGAATTGGCTCTTATTCACCGCATTTTGTCGCGCTCACGATATTCATCATCGATCGCTCGACAGAACCACTTCTTTTGCACACACCACTGAACAGTGCTGCTCACAACCATGACCCGATGACCCCGACAAGAAAACAAAGCGCACCGGTCTGCATGTGCACGGTTTGCCAAAAGGCGGTAAGTCCTAATGCCAGGTCTGTCAAGCGTTACGATTTTTTGTCAAAAGTGCATGCAAAATGCGACAACTCGATGACCTCGAATTTTGTAATTTCACCTATCTACAAGGGTGGTAGATGTTCAGATTTTGCAGACTACGGTCATATCATCCTGCTTCTTGTGATATCCAAAGTTCTAGATCGTATAGTGACGGAAAAAAAATAGTTCATCACTTGGAATCACAAAATATACTATCTGTAGCGTTAATCTCGCTCATGCTTGACAAACTTGATGACGATGTCAAACGACTGGACCCTAGTGTGAACATGTCAGCTGGACCAACAGCAACCGCATCAGAAACCGATGAAGCTTTAGCCGCGTTTTATACATCTGTATTCAGCCCGAGAGAACATGCAATTCACATCCGAAATCAAACCATTTCAACCACGGTTGACCTGAGTAAAATAAATGTCGCGTTCATCAAGCCTTAGATAATCTGAAAACCGGAAAATCCCCTGGGGCTGACGGAATAAACCCGCTTATATTGAAGCAATGTGCGAACTTGCTATACAAACCACTTACATACTTGTTCAAACAAATACTGGCAAATGGTGTGATTAATACAGATTGGAAACGCTGAATAATTTCTCCTATTTATAAACTTGAAGTCGCTCCGATGTGATGTGATAAAATATACAATCGTGCAACAAAACTTGTAAGTGGTTTCCGGAAAGTGAGACTCCTCACTCCCCTTAAAAGAAGCCTTAGAAGTGATGTGATACTAACATAAAAAATATTAAATACCCTACATCATCCTTTAACAAACTTATTCGAATACCGTGAGTCACAACACACCCAGCTACTCAGAGACACTACAAATTCCACAATCCCGTATCAGCTGTAGCCGATATTTTTATTCTGTACGTGTCGGTTTCCTGTGGAATGCCCTCCCTGAAACTCTTTTCATCTCTCCCAGCGTCGAAACATTCATTCGAAATTTGGACACCTATTTGTTGCATAACGATTTGACTTCACCTGTTTATTGACACATGGTAAGTATTCAACTGGACTACACTTGACATTACGTAATTATTTTTTATTCCTTTTTCATGAACGAATATTTACTATGATATGGTAATCGGTAAGCTATGTACTTTTTGTGGCCATAAATTATTGAATCTTGTACTAGAAAGCCACTCTCGAATAGTTTTCTACAAAGACCTAAAGACCAAGGGCTCAAGACGCTTAACATAACCAATCTAGCGTGACGACGAGGATGTGAGCACCACAATCAATTGTGTATCTCAACCTTGTTTCACT
This sequence comes from Atriophallophorus winterbourni, assembly GCA_013407085.1. Taxonomy (NCBI): domain Eukaryota; kingdom Metazoa; phylum Platyhelminthes; class Trematoda; order Plagiorchiida; family Microphallidae; genus Atriophallophorus; species Atriophallophorus winterbourni. Next base: position 18,185 of record JACCGJ010015001.1, on the reverse strand, counting down.
TTAAAAGAATAGAGACGATTGTTTTAACAGGTTAGAGAAAATCCAACAAGGATTCAAGGATTCAAGGATTTATGGTTAAAAAAGTTAATGCTTTACAGCATCACAGGATTACGGTATAAATAAAACATAAAAATTACAATAGTATAAAAGCAATAGAGAATATCAAATCTAAGGCTCACGAATGACGTTCGTTTGCAAGTGCAAGTCCGATTTCGCTTTAAAAATCGCCAGGCAAGGAGAGTCCACCACATGTTGGAGCAGGGAATTCCAAAGAAATATAGCATGTACGGCGATAAAATGGCGCCGACAATCAATACGGGAACTTGGAACGTAAAGGGATAAGGTGTGTCCGCAAGCATCATTCAGGAGTCTCATTGACTCGGTACATTTTCATATTTTCGAGATAATGTGATTACATTCAAAATCTCGATTAATTTGGTTTCGCTGATGCAACATAGGTTTTTCACCCCAATCTCGAGAATTTAACACCTTTGAAGATTTTGTATTTATGGTGATAAGGGCAAATATGATGTAAAATTCAATGTGGAATAAGTATAAAATTTTTAATAAATCACACATTCATAGTTCGAGCCAAGCGGTTCGAATTAAGGGTAGAAAATTACTCCAAGTATGATATAGAGTGGAGAAATATCGGTCGGAAATATCATTTTGGGTAAATATGTTTTTAAGCGCGTATGTATAATTCCGGCTCTGATGATTTTTCGTAAACCGGTGAGTGTACAGTATTATTCAACAAAACATTTTCTAATTTTAATTGAAAATCAGTTCACTCGATGACGAAACAATTTCTTAAGGTAAACTGTTCCACACGGAGTGAATAAAAGTTACGACGACAGTAGAATTTGGGACTATCGTATTTGGATGGTGAGATGATGACTACGTGTCGACAAACTGAAGCGAATTTTGATTAGGTGCCTGAGTGGGTGGTCCGCCAAACGGATTATTCTCTCAGTCAAAATAGCTAACCCTCAGATGCACACGCGTTCTAGAGTGAACAATTCGAGTCTGTGAAATCAGCAGCCACGGAAAAGCATCGTGGAATGTGCGACTTACATTTTCAACTTGGCTAACAAAATTTTAAAAATTTCGAGTTTTAGAAAATTAATGATTTCGATAGCAAAAAATTCAAGAAAAAGATTGGTTCGAAATTTTAGCTTGGGGCTAATGAACTTTAATTCTTCTGAACACAATATATATATATATATATACAACATATATTTATTCGTTTTCCCTCAAAACACGAATTCCCGCCCAATCGAATTTTCCTATTTCATTTCTGATTGGTGGACCTGTAATTTATATACACTCGTCAATTTTCGCCCCTCATTGTCATAATGGTATTATACACCGTAGTCACAACCAGTTGGCAGTATTTGGTGAACATTTTTCGTTTGGTCATCTTCAATTTTGGCATCATTGTCAATCTGTTCTTCATTGTCATATTGTACTTTTCCACTTTCTCTTGTTTTGTTCCAAAATTACTTTTGATAACACAAGCCACGTTCGACACTTTCGTCTGTATCATAACCACATTATACATCTATCTAGAATGGACGTTACCATTGAATGAAACCGTTACCAACGTCGCTGTATGTCACTTTTGGATTTCAAACTGGCCGCTTTTTTACGCCATCGCGTTGAGTCTTTACAACTCCTTCACGCTTACAGTGGATCGATTTATAGCAGTCACATGGCCGGTATTTTACAAAAGTCACCAACGCAGAAGGTTGATCATATACTACACTTTACTGATCACTCTGGCGTTTGCTTGCAGTCTACCAATCATGTTCCACTTATCCGTCAGCCCGAAAAGTAAATGTACATTTGCTCCATCTTTAATTGTGGTCATTGATTCATACATTTGGTTTTTTTCCTCCTATCTGCTGCCAACAGTAATGAATATATTCATGTCGTGGAGAATACTCACCTACTTACGACGAAGCCAAGGAAACGATCCGTCCACAAGCAAGCAAGTCGGTCGACGTTTGACCTTCAGCATTGTTTGTCACATTCTCATTACAACCACCCTCATCACGCCGGATGGAATTTATTTTCTACTCAGTAGAACAGCCAGTATTGAATACATTGCTGGCAGCCCGGCGCAAATTGTCACAGCCTCGTTGCTCACGGTAAACAGTTGTGTGATACCTTTGTTGTACATAGCATTATTAAAGCCACTACACGTGACCATTATGAACATGTTTTCGAAGGTTTTGAAGAAATCTTCAATCGAAAGCACTGACACTTGCGTTTCGGTCTATTGATTACAAGCATTATTGCCAGGAGTTTATGATTGTATTGTTATATGAATAAAACAAAATACAGACACATTGGCGTTGATGGAGTTACTAGTTTTCTAAACGAAGTTCATAGCGATTGGGATCGAGCAATAAATACCAAGAGTAAACATTGTATGTGTCGTTAAATAACAAACTCACTCTATCGCGAAACCATTTAGAGGTTTCTAACATTAATCATAAAACTTGATTGTTGTTAAGTTAGAGGTCAAACACTGAACAAAGGATTATCAGGCTAAAACAAGTGAAAACCGTTAAATCACTTATATGAAACTGGGATATCGTCCGAAGGTTACCACATTTACAAGGTCGTTAACACTCCATATTGCTCAGAACAAAAAATAAAGGAAGTAATTATTTGAGTTTGCGTTCGAAACCGATGCAGATACTGAAAGTTCTGAAATAGCCATTGCTGTCTACCACGCTGAAGATCAGTTAAATCGGAGGCATTTCAAGCTTAGTCTAAGTTCAACCTTGTCACCTATATTAAACAAAGTCACGAAAGACAGCTCTGGGTCTACGTCCCAGCAGGTTGATAAGCACAAAATGATGACTCACCTGAAAATGGCAAAATGTAAACTCAGTGGGTTGTACCTAAATGCCCCTAAATGCCCCGTTTGGAATTACTAAGTGAAATGACGGTCAATGAATATATGGTTGTGCGGGAACTTTGTCAACTAAACGAAAAAAGTCCCCTGGTGCAGACAAAATCAGCCCCGCCATACTTCGCAGGTGTCGAATTGCTTTGACTGCTCCTCTCGCGCGCTTATTTAATCTCAGCCTACATGAAGGAAAAATACCACCACATTGGAAAGCCGGGATGATAACCCCTATCTACGAAGATTGTAGCCGTTCAGACAGCAAACTATAGACCGGTAACGCTACTTCCGGTGATCTCTAAATTAATGGAACGCATTGTGACTGCGCGCATAAAAGAACATTTTGTAAACCAAAATATTTTTGACTGCATCACAACACGGTTTTCGAAGAAATCATTGCTGTTTATCTAATCTTCTTACGACGTTAGAGGATTCGACCAAGGCGCTAGACGAAAGTGAGGCTCTACATGCTTGCTACATCGACATTTCCAAAGCTTTCGATAGAGTCAACCATGAAATTTTAATAAAAAAGCTTATGGAATAACGGGATGTTGCTGAATTGGATACGAAACTATCTTACTGATAGACACGTCGAAGTTCGCGTGGTTAGTGTAAAGTATTTACATTTTGGACCATTAAAACTTTGAATTACAGCACCTTCTCTAGAAGAATAGACGTCACAAGTGGAGTTCCGCAAGGCTCGGTGCTTGGACCTCTTCTATTCTTGGTGTACATGAACGATATAGTAGAGGATATTAGATGTAACTTGATACTTTTTGCAGATGATATTAAAATATGGAAACGTGTCAGGTCTGTTAATGGCTGTATGGCATTACAACGGGATCTGTGCGCCTTATTTCGTTGGTCTTAATCAAATGAGTTACCATTTAATCCTGCGAAATGTAAAATGTTGCGGCTTGGAAAATCTCTGCACCACACGTATCAGCTTGGCACGCAAGATCTCGTCTGGACCACCGCAGAAAAGGATCTCGGTATCTGGGTGCCGTCTAACCTTAAGCATGGACATCATTGCCGTATAGTGTACAATAAATCTTGTCGTATCTTGAGTCTTCTCAAAAGAATATTCCGCCCGAAACCCTACCCTGGGAAATTAACACGTATATGGTCCTGTTATGGAATATTCCATCCAAGCCTGGGCACCATGGCTGAGGAAGGATATCAAACTACTTGACAGGATTTATCAAGTTGGTGCCTCGTTTCAAAGAGCGAATGTTAAGACTGAATCTACATTATTTTACCCAACGACGGATACGTGGTGACCTCCTGTTGGCATTCAAAATCTTGTTTACTGTGAACCATACCCTTAAACGCTTGCTGATGGCCAATGGCCTTACTCGAACACGAAAACATCCAAAGTCTTTGAGCATTCCACATTCTCGATTGGATATTCGTCGAAATTTTTTCTCAGTAAGAATTTTGTTTCACTTGGAAATTTGTGCCTGAAGAAATCACACGCTCGGAATCTGTTGCGGTTTTCGCTAAAAATTGGATGAGTATATGACGAACCATGTGGTATGTGACTGTCCATATGGAGTTTTGTGGGATTGTGTATTTTTACTCCATATACCTGTCATCCTATGGTTATTGTTAAGCTTACTGGTTTTTCTATCATTTGACATTCTGAGTTCTGAGTTCTGAATCAGAACAAACCCTTTCAGATGCCAAAGCAAAAGATGACCTCTAAGCTTTGTCTGAACTTTGTGTCAGGATGAAACTTTATTTATTATTAAACCAACACCTCAATTCCACATACTAAGCTAAGCCACGATTGCTCATAATAACAATTCTGTTTAAGCGGTACAAATAACAAGAAAATGCTTGTAGAGATTGTAGAATACGAATATGAACAAATGCCAGTTTGGCAATCGCTCGCATACACCTATTGATAATTAAAACAATGTAATTATCTCGAGAACAATCGTTTTCTCATTTGAATGCACACGCGTTTTGAACACGATTTATCAATCTAGCCCACCTGACGTTGCAGTGATCTTTATCATTAATGACTGACAGTTGTTCAGTCAGACAATAAGGGGGTAGAAAGAGTATGTGCTCATTAAATTAACTGGCTCACGACACTTGATTATTTTTAAAATCCGTTACCAATCGATCAAATTAATCACCAATGGTACAAACAATATCGGGTATTGTCCAAAGAATTTTACAAATCGTTTTGCAAACGAACGCTAAAAATATCCCAGTTTACTTGCAAGCCTTTCGATTATACACAACTACACACCCAGTTTTATGTTGCCGTAATTTTGCTGCCTCTTGCAGAGAATATAACATCGGACCACCAAGCTCGTACGCGGTTTGAAGCACAAACAATACGAAGATCGTATTGCAAGTCTCAATCTATTCGACTCTCGTTACCGCCGTCTTAGAGGTGATTTGATTCTTATGTTCAATATACTGCATACTCCCAACCATCCCCTAAATAAACTATTCACGCGACTACCACCCATAACCAGCTGGAGTCACGACTATACAGGACTTATTCCCGACTCGAGACTAAACTGTCGAAGGTATTTTAATCTGTACGTGTATGCTTTACCTGGAACTCCCTACCTTGCAATGTTGCACATTCACCCAACTTGGATATATTCAAATCGAATTTGGACAATTTCATGTCGACCAATCCGAACTTTGAACCTATATATTTTACACCATAAAAGATTTGAACTTTTTGAAACAGTTTCCGCCCTATGGATTTTTACTTGATTCCTGAACTGCTCAGTAAGCAAACAAATCCCGTTTTTCTACCCATGTTATTCGTAATTCCCATATTATTCTGTGGTTTTTTGTTAAGCTATATGCTTTTTAGACCATTAAAATTGAATTGAATTGAATTGGAGATATCTGCTACGTATTTACAAAAATATTAGGAAATTTTTAAGAGAATAATTGCTTTATGTTTATAGGATGTGGGTGTGATGTGATTGTCAGTCAAACAACATCGCCTACAATATCCGTGCGCCAATCAACAAAAACATTACATAATCTATTTGCTCCGTGTCACCAGTGGATTGTGATTCAGCTCAAGAACGTCTTAGAGAACTCAGCGCTTTACGAGAAACGGTCAATCAGTAGAATACTTGTGTTGGAGCTGAGGTTGCTATGGGAACTCAATCAACCGTTTTAAGAACATGTTGATTGACATGGTGTCTGCAGGCAATAATATTAATCTAATTTTAATCACCTGCTCGAAATATGGGATGAATTACATGTTGTCTTATCACTTTAACACTTAGATATTCCTCCTAATCTTAATGAGCTCAACAAAGCAATCGAATGGGAAGGCCACCGGTGAGGACGGAATTCCACGTGAGTTCCTCAATTACTCTAAAACATTTTTTCAAGGATTCCAGGATTTATGGTTAAAACTTTAATACTTTACAACACCACAGAATGACGCTATGAATGAAAATGTGAAAAATATAATACTATAAAATGAATAGAGAATATCAAATGTAAGGCTCACGAATGATGTTCTTTTGCATGTGTATGTCCAATTTCGCTTTTAAAATCGCCAGGCAAGGAGAGTTCACCACATGTTGGGGTGGGGAATTCCAAAGAAATATAGCACGTACGGAGAAACAATGGCGCCGACTTGTGACGTAAAGGGATAAGGTATGTCCGCGTGTCATTTTCTCATTATACACACCAAGCAGGTGTTTTGGTAGATGACCTTCGTTAGAAACAAATCTATAGATCAGAATAATATCGCTTCGTATCTACCTTTCAGTAAAGTCACGTTAACTTAGACGTCGCAATCTTTCAGCATACTGAACATTGCGAAGAGATATCACTAACCTTGTTGCTCTGTGATAGAATTTATCAGAGAGTAATTTGTTCGCGGCCAAGGAGCCCAGACATCTGCCACTTAATCCATCGTAGGGCGAAAGTAGACGTTCATTATCATTGGTAACATTACCAGCGAGAATCTTCAAAATATTCTTCAAAAGATACCTAACAATCTTTTGGCCGTTCGATATATAGTCTGTCAATGAACCGATCTCTTCAGGTTTCCAAGATCTTTTTACAACGAGCTCCATGACAAGTTTTCAGTTCACAATCGATACATCCAAGGAACATTCTTGCTAAGGTGTAGCATCTTACTTTCCCGTATGTTGAATGTTATATCATTCAAAGCCGTCCAATTTGACACGTTGTCCAAATCCATTTGCATTTTCTCACAATGATCTGCAGAAGTGATTTGCGTCAAAATTTTCATATTATCTTCGAACAGGACCATTTTGGATGATATGATTGTTGTAAATCGCTTTACTACCGATACTTCATCAATCGCTTCTTCGGTGGTGGCAGGAGGGAGAGAGAGAGATTGTGTAGATTGCCCTCAATGACTGTTCAACCTCGTTCTTTCTTTCCACTCTGGCATGAAGGCCTCAGTCTATTTTAACGTTTGCAGTTTAGAAGCCTTTGAAATTCGCCTAAACGTATAACAAAGGGGTGTTCTAGCTCTCGCACTGTTCGGTATTTTCTTTGCTTTCTTCTAAAATACGCTTCTATGACGGAAACAGAAGGTATTCAACTTCGCATGCGATGTGATGACAAGTTTTTCAACCTGAACGGGTTGAGAGCACAAAGCAAGGCATGAAATGTGCTAATCTGTGCAGCCATTATTGCTCACTCCCAAGAGAACCTCCAGTCGCTAATGGATTGTTTTTCGTCAGCATGCAAATACTTTGGGCTAACAATCAGCATGAGCAAGACCAACCTCCTTAGTCAAGGGATTGTATCGCCTCTCATCATCACTTTTGTAAATAGTCAGCTTGAACCAGTACATAATTTCACATATCTTGATGAACCATTGCTGATAACATTTCGCTAGACACAAAGATTGATAACCGGATCGGTAGAGCAGCTGCCATCTTTTCCTGTTAAAACTCTCGTGTCTTAGGCAAACGTAAGTTGACTATGAATACAAACATGACGGTATACAGCGCATGTGTACTAAATGTATTACCTTACTTCCGTGAAACACGCAAGACACGAATGGAAACTGAATGCTTTCCATTTACGAAGCATCCGCCGTATCTTTAACATATCTTGGATGGAAAAGGTAACGAGTGCTTAAGTAAGCAAGGTTATACTTGTATGCCAACTGTTATATAGGGTTCGTACAACGAACCACGATGTTCAGACACGGAATCACAAAGTGATTCTTGGTCAAGCACTCGAGGCGCTTATGGATGACCAAAGTAATGTGTTGCTCACATCCCCATCCCTTACACACCACTACCGGTTTCAGGCTGTTTGCCTTCGTCAGGTGGAGACAGTAAGATCAGGTTCGGTGAGCCTTGAAACAGTGGATTGAAGGTAAACAAGGTTATACTTGTATGCCAACTGTTCAAGTGCTTTCTAAAGCCGGTCTAAAGAGCGTGTTCACTCTACTACGACAGCGCCGCCCACGCTAGTAAGGTCATGCGTACAGAATAATAAATGTTCCTATTCTCTATCGTGAGTTGAGATCAGGAAGTTGACCTTTAGGCAGACCGCACTTGCGGTACAAAGACGTGTGCAAAAATGTTATGAATGCTCTCAGCATTGACCCTAAAAGTTAGGAAGAACTTGCGTTTGACTACACACTTTGCAGGTATTGTGTAAAGCGTCGTCTGCAAGCTGGGGAGGAACAGGTACAGCTCTTTGCTGCTGAACGAAAATCACGCCACCCGCGTACAACTGACGTCGATCGACCGAGTACTGCTTATGGTTTTGATCGTAGTGGGAGAGATAACCACTCTCGAATCGGAAAGTTTAGTCATTTTAAATCCCGCTGAGCATCAAACCATCCATGGTCGACATCGATCAAAGGAGGCCAACAACAATATTGTATCACGTCCTACTATCCACTAATACAAGTTGATGCTTCGTAACGGTACATAAAATAAAAACAGCAATACCTGTTCTGACCCTCTTACGTTTCATGCAGACCATTCAATCGAATTCCATTTTAATGGTCTAAAATACATAAAGCTTCATAGAAAACCACACATTAATACGGGAACTATGAATAATGTAACAAGCTAAACGGGATTTTGTTGCATACTGAAAATCTCAAGAATCCGGTAAAAATTCGAAGGGCTGAAAATGTTTTCGTTTGCACAGTGTAGATCGATGGGTTTAGCACCAAAAAGACATCGTGGTTTCTCTTATACATGATTTGATGTGGGGGATTTACCACATGCTCACGTAGACTGCTCTACGTAAAACGAACTCGCACAGCAAAGATGTCATCTACAGTTGAGTGATGAGTGAATACTTTTCTTGTGCGATCCCTATAGACTAAATAAGCATTGCAAAAGGTGATTTGCGGCAGTCAAATATTGTAACCCAAAAGCAAATCACCACGGAGACGGTAATGTGGATTATCGTGTAAGTTTAAGCTAAGTATAAGTATAAGTTAAGTATAAGTTTGACGTATAAGTTTAATTATCGTATAAGTTTTGATTCACTTATTGCAGGGTTTCCGACTGAGTCTAGCGGCTAGTTTAGTAACTTGACGGTATATTATTTGTTATTAAATATTATATTAATTATGCGGAGAATCGACTGGTCAGAGAATCTCTCGAAAATTCTCTTTAGAAGTGGCAATATCTATTATGGTTTCTGTTAGACAGAGTAGCAGTGTCTCAGCATTCCTAGAGTGTTGTTTATCCATACAACCAAGTCCTTTGGCAAGGTGTTCCACCATGACGATAATCTATAGTACTCGATGATCTTAACTCAACAACGTTTCACAAATCTATGCGGAGAGGCAACGGATAATGCAGACGTTGTTTATTCAGAAGTTCCAGGTTTGAGTTCTCCCACGGAGGCAGGTTTCGAAAAATGTGCTCAACGCTCTATTTACTAGTTGCAAAGTAGGCACGATGCATCACCGAGATATATTACGACAGCCAAACAAGTGATCATTGGGTGAAATTATATCATCTTTATAGTTTCGTGCTGATGAAACTGCTATATAGGCTGCAGCTGCCTGGTGAGGAATGAAAAATAGAGTAATATTAATAACTGTTGTGCTTACCCTTCCCGAAACTCACACTATGCGCTATTATTATTTTCATTGTTTGGGTGTTTGTTTGGTGAAGTTTTGTTATTGTCCATGGCAGTGCTTTGTAGTAAGCCGTGAGGATCACTTGTTGGGAGCTGTATGCTAGTTGATGAAATCAGGTTCATAAAGTAATAAGGCGAATAATATGGTGTTTCAGTCAATATTTGCGGTGCTCACATCCCCATCCCTTACACACCACTACCGGTTTCTGGCTGTTTGTCGTCGTCAGATGAAGGCAGTTGGATCAGGTTCAGTGAGCCGTGAAACAATGGTAAAGTGGTAAACAAAGGTTTACGTGTATGTCACTGTTGTATAGGGTTTTACAATGAACTGCGATGTTTAAATACAGAACAACAAAGTGATTCCTGGCCAAGCGTTCGAGGCGCTTCTAAAAAACAATATTTGTGGAGCTCACATCCCCATCCGTTACACACCACAGCAATTTCAGTATCATTGGCAAAGGTAGATCTAAGGAAAGGTCGTACTTCCTTTTCAATTGGTGGCTAAACTTTTCAAACGTGCTTTGAGCATCCAGTTGATCGAGATTAAGACGGTTTGGATTGAACTCTGATTCGGTAATTTGATACTTTCTGTAGATATTAGCTCGTAAAGAGCATATTGTCCGCTCAACGATTTAATTACTGAATGGCCGAAAAATGGAAGGACAATTTTGAGCTGTGAAACATGGAAGTTGATGAATATGATGAAACGAATAAGCAAAGTTTGTTAATGAACCGTTTTATCCAGAGCCTCCAAACTAGCCAGTCATAAAAATGAAACTGACTAAACATTTGGTAGCAACGACCAATAACTGCTCATCACCTTGGTTAAGCGATTTGAAGGTAGCGTGTACGAAAACATGATTAATGTAAAGCGGCATGGGAAGCAAAAATAATGAATCAGAACGAGAAGTCAACCGTTTGAGATTCGCAGCAAGAAAGAAATCAGATTTTCACTCGTATCGCAGGTGTTTCGCCTGCAACGGACACGTCACAAGGATCTCTAATAAACCGTATTGACTGATGTTTTCCTTTAAATTGGGTAGCATAAAGTAGATACCAAGGATCAGCATAAAGATGGATGGTATCCAGACCAGTGCGATAATCGATAAGGGTGTTGGCTTGTTTGATCACAAATGTTAAATAATCAATGCCAATTAAATCGTCTGGCATTGTGGCTGAAGGCGTGGGTCGGGGGACGTGAGTTTTCAGGTACATCTGTGAAAAAATATTGAAACACAAAATATTCATTATTGAAAACTTCCCCAAAAGTATTAACGATGTTGCTATTTCAAACCATTTGAAAGCTGTTATCATGTTCAACGATTGATCGATGAATGCAGATGGCGAGCGGCTACAGGTTCTGAATTCTTCCAAGTGGGACATAACAAGTTTGGAATCAGTTCCAAAGCCTAATGTTCTAGAAAGCAATATTCCAAGTGTGCAACAATGCTTGTGAACATTTTCGCATTTGTTTCCCGCTTTAGACGATGAATATTGTACTAACACTAGATGGGTAATCCGATTTTATTGCAGGAGAGCACAAAATATCGACCAATACACCGACATACAGCACAGAAACTGTTCGGAGAATTAGAGAAACAAATAGACCATGTAATAAACAAAGCAGATAAGATTTATCGGTTATGTGTTAACTTTAGTTAGTGGTATCGCATAACACTCATGGACGCACAACCTTTTGTTCACATAAAAAGCTATTCACACATTTGCACGTAGTTCATTTGGTAGATTTTCGGTCCTGATATTTGCCGATGCTTATGGAAAAAGAATATAGCTGCAATTGTTGATGTAATTTGATAACAATTTCGGTCGTAATATGATAAATCCTCTCGAGTCTCGCCTGTCATTTTCCAGCTATGGTGCTCGAATTTGCTAATCATGTGCTATCGGTGTATACAAAGAAACCCAGCCTTCGGCGAAACACAAGAACAGAAGGCACCTGAGGAAAACAATCGCAAACTCGCGAGGATTCGAGTTTTGGAATATTGGTATGAGAACAAGTTGTATAGTATAAACAGTGAATGAACTAGCGATCGAGCATCAATCAATATCGATCGCAAGTGCAAAATGCGATTATCGTTCACTGTACAGACTGTGTCATTCATTTATTCGGTCTATACACGGCACATCGAAGATTTAACACAAGTCGAGTAAAATAATCGGAAAAGGAGCAGCAATTTGTCAAGTTCGGTAAAACGAGTCCAACGTCGTGAGGGCTTGAAATCAATTGGTTTGCACGAAATCGACCGACAAATCAGATCATAGTTACAACAGACACGGAGAGACTAAGGTTATTGTTACGCTAACGATATTTGCCTGCAAAAGATTGTGGTGTATTTTATTCCTTTCCATATGCGTGATGAACGCTATGACAAAGTGGCGTTCTCTTTCGTTGCAATATTCTTGGTTGAAGACGACTGACGTTGGAAATGTCCTCCAGTGTGAACGAGGACGCGATTGACAAATGGACAAACAACATGAGTGGAATGGCATGTTTAACCTTGCATCGAGGTGCTTAAAACACTGCTGATGAGCTCAAACATGAGTAAAACTCGAGTCTAGTTCTTCCATTACGGACCGTCGTGAGCAACTTTGTGAATAGTTCGATGGGCTTGGCACGGATGAGTAGTCACATACATAAACAACATATTCTCCACAAAACGTTTAAGCAACAATGTCCGTCAGATCTAATCAGTGTTAGCTTACACTATATACGATGGGAAGACTTGACACGGAGATCTGTTCGGTTGGGCGACCACAACAGATGATGGTATCTCCTTTAGGACTGATCGGGCAAACAAGGTTGCTTAAATGTGCCAGTCTGGAGAAATATTCATAAACGCTTAATTGCGATCGGTCAAACGGTGGACGGTAGCCCAGTTCGTAAGGCGTGGGGCTACATTGGTGTTGGTCGGGTGTTCGAATCCCATTCGAATTAGAGGATATGCACTGCTGATGAGTTCAAATGAAAGCGAAACTCGAGTCCAGTGCTTCCATTATGGACTGTTGTGATGAGCTATGTGAATATTTCGTTGGGCTTGACACGGACGAGTAGTCACAAACATAAACAACTTATTCTTCACAAAACGCTTTAATGTAATAAACGACAAGATAGGAATTGTGATTTGACCTCGATTCGCTCTACACTGTGAGCATCAATGGTCTAAACTTGGTCTGATCAACCTCGTGCGTAGGTGAAATCAAAGTGATCAACTTCTTACCAACGTAACAATGATCGCGGTAACTCGCCAAGTCAGACACTTTTTTTAATTTCTGTTTCACTCTCATAACACGTGGTCATCCGCTCTCTGTCGTGACATACAATTCCAGCCTTTCGTGTCGTTGGAATTTCACTCAATTCTCTATATTTATGATAAGACATTCGAGCATCATAAATTGTGTCAACCATGGTGAATTGATTTTTAAACAGAAATCGTAAGCTTTTATATCGAGTAACCATGTGATGGCGTCTGGTTACTGATATCACTCGTAGTGAATCAAACAGTTAGAATGAAAATGAATTGATCACCAATATTTATCCGAACTATATAATATAAGGAATTAGTTCACACTACCCCAAACCGCATGGATCGGAATATAAAGCTCCGTTTCATAGTCATGTCATACGTATATACTATGGCGTTTTACAGCTTTTTGTTTAGCCTTGAATCGTGCCAAAATTGCGGTTATATCATTCAGGACACTGAACTGAACTTGGTTACTAAACAGCTGGTCTAGATTCATTATTTGACTTACTTATTCCTGATTTCTCCAAATGTTTAACAAGCGAAAGAAATTTAACGCACCAAATCGCAAAAGTCTGGATGACGTAGCGTTTTATGCTTGGAATATAGTTAAGAAAGTTTAGTAACACTATAAGTGGTACCGTGGGTGCAACGGTGTGAAAGAAATGTTACGCAATTGTGTAGGCAAGTGAATAGTGAACACCTGATCTATCGTAGTAACTGAAAGGTAGAAATCTACATGATTTTACCAAACGACGGATACGGAGAGACCTATTGTTGACATTCAAAATCTTGCATACCGAGAACCATCCCTTTAAACACTTGCTAAAGCCCAATGGCCTTACTCGAACACGAAAACATCCAACGACTTTAAGCATTTCGCATTCTCGATTGGATATTCGTCGAAATTGTTTATCGGTAAGAATTTGTTTTACTTGGAACTTTTTGGTTGAAGAAATCACACGCTCGGAATCTGTTGAGGTTTTCTCTTCCAAACTCGATGAGTTTATGACGAACCATGCGGCATGTGACTGTTCCTATTGATTTTTGAGAGATTTTGTAATTTTACTCAATATACCTGTCGTTCTATGGTTATTGTTAAGGTTACAGCTTTTCCTACCATAAAACTTTCTAAGTTCTGAAAAAGCAGTAGTTAATGAAAGAACTATGTGCCTCGTTCTGGTTCATTTGCAAATATGAGTATCAACCAGTGCTATCCAACACAAACCACAATGATATTTATGGTCCATGAACAATTCGAAATTTTTACATTCAAAATTATTCCAATTTGGCTGCAAACTCGATGCAAACCCACGGTCAAATGGGATATGGTGATGTGTATGTGAGATATGGGATACGTGATGCTAATGTTGCCCACATCCACACATCACACTTAATCCACAGCAAGTTTCAGACCGTTTATCGGCGTCATTGTGAAAATTAAAAACAACGAAACTTGGAAGAGTGTTAAAATAGTTTTGCTTGAAAACCATTGTTGATGGCCGGATTAGGAACCACGATGCTCAAATACACAATCAAACATGTGATTCCCGGTCAGGCATCAGAGTTGATTAAAATTGGCAAATGTTTACAAGTGCTCACATCCCCCGCAATTAAATTCCACAACATGATTACAACAGTCTGAATCAAAAACGCAGTTGTGGAGTGACGACATATTCGAACACATCCTGAATTTTTTTAGAAAAGTCTCCGGCATATACATCTACTCGCTGTGCATCAGTAATATGATAACAGAATTTAATACAAGTTGTGAAAATCAAATCAAATCAAATCAATAATAACATTTTATTTGAGTAATTTGGCTACTCACGAGTAGTAATGTTTGAATGTTATATGTTTTATAACAACTTAAACAATTTTGCAATATAAGCAAAAGGAATTAAATTATCCTGTTCAGAAGCACACTGATCACACCGGGCACGTTCAAAGTTTGTTCAAGCATATAACCCGTTGCTTACGTCATCACGAGATAGTCTACCGGTTCGTCTATCGGTCCTGTTGTAAACAAGACAACATCGCTGATACTGACACGTTTGTGGACTCTGGATGTGGTTATCGACAGTAGAAACTAAAAACACGAAAATCAAATTTTTTTCATTTAGTTTGTTATAATTGAAGATCGAAAACGTTGCACCAAGTTTCTCAATATTAACTTTCATGAACTAATGTGACTTTTTCCTGGCGAAGATGCTTCCATACAATCTCATTCATAAACCATTCCAGTGTTCGAGAAATTTTGGCACTGTAAGTTCTAGTCTGATTTTTATAGCCATATAGATGAATTTATTTCTCTCCTGTACCCAGCATAGATCCAACTTTGTAGTTGGATTTCTTCAAATTATCAGAATCTAATCATGATTGATACATTTCGGATGTTAACCAGGTCAGTGACGATAGTAAACCCTACAATTAAGCTTTATGATACAACTTCGTATCGAATGCTAGGCGGTTCGATTTGACCACAATATTGATTATTTCTAATCTAATCGTCGGGTCCCATGTAAATAGTGTTCATCTTCGTTTTTCTCCTCGGGAAGCTGTAGAGGCTAAGCTATCGTAGTTATTATTGTAACCTAGCTGGTAGCCATTTCACAACGAAGTATGACAACCTCGGGATAATCAACTTTCCCGGAACGTGCATCTGCTGGTGGATTCCAACCTGCGCGGCTGCGCTTCGCGACTACAGCCTCAATTCGAGACATGATCGTCGATCGACGCTTCTGTGAATGTTACAGGGTGATCAGAGACATCTCAATCTTCCACGCACACCCAACGCATTATCAATCAAGACGGAAAAGAAACATCGCTCAGTCGAAAAATTGATATCGGGACCTGTCGGTCAATTTGTTTTAAATTATTTGGTGAAATTTTTGTAACTGCTGAAAATTCGTTTATATGAATAAAGCCAATTTCTTCTTCTTCTTCTGCATGAGGTCCTGCTGGCTTGATAATCATTTTCATCTAAACAAAGTCGATCTCTCATCCTTATTTTAGGGATTAAAAAATCAGTAAAGTTTTCGTCCCTTACATTGCCCGCTATTTGGTTGACAAATCGTAGATTTTTCTGAATCGGAAAACGCGGCTGACAGTATGATATCTTCCCCCTAACAGTGTTCACATAATGTTTTTAGAAAATATATTTATGTGTAGTTGAATTAATTTGATTATTGAAAATTCTTGTGCCGAATCGAAATGTGACGTCTTATCTGTTGCACCACTATTGCTGTCCTAGACGAAAGGCGTTTGTTCGATTTCTGAATATCTTTGACAACATTTTGTGAAGAAATTCCGCTTTTGTATCGTTCTTCGTATTCTAAGTAATTACACTAAGCTTTTAAACGGAAACGTGATTGGAGCACTTGCGCGAACTTTGAACCTGGTTGGAAAAGAACACATGATAGCCGATCAATGCCCCCTCAAAAATCACTAAGCCCAATTTAATCGGAGCTAACTGAGAACAAGCTAAATCATTTTTAACATTTATTTTCGAAATCAAGATACACTTAATTTTTAAAAAATATACTGGCAGTAATATCCATTTATGTAACACTTGAAACCCCAAAACACACGCACGGTGATATTCACATGGAACTCGTTTTAATAGGCACACTTTTTCTGGTTTCACGTATACTTCGGACATCTTTGGATGAGTACCATGGCGGAGGTAAGTGGTAGCCAGCTGGCATGCGTTCATCCAAGTCCGAATTCTGCAATAATCTTGGTAAAATCGGTAGCTGTGTAGTTCCAAGTAGATCGTTAAAATACAAATTGTCAGGCAGGTAAGTTTGTTTATTTCCGTCAGAGTTGTCGTCAACTGGTGGAATTCTTTCCATGGGCTCGTGCCCAAACTCTGGAGCGATTTCTGGCAACCTGGAATCGTCTTCACCGGTTTCAATATTTATGGTCGGAGCGGTGTCCGCTATAATCGATTTATTTCGTGAACATTGTTCGGGATCTTTGCCACGGTTCATACAAGCCTCGTTTAATGCTTCAGCTATAAAAAACAACAAATATTGAACGTTTTAATTTTCAATGTATAACCGTTGATTGCCATGCGTTGTCACAACGAGTATACGAATGAAATATTCAGATATGATTTGATGTCACAACGTCGTTACAAAATGTAATTGAAATTATGTGTTTTACGAAGGGAGTCTCCGATTTTACCAAAAATGACACTTGATTACGGGAAGAAAGTTTGCAATGACTCGGTTAGAGCAGAATTTTGGTAACTTTTAGTTTCTGACACAGAAGCTTCGTCCGACCAAGTATGTCAGTCCTAACACGCTTCAGGTTCAAATCCTAAGTTACCCAAGATAGAAAGTCAAGATCAAAGGAAATTGATACATCACCCTGCATACTGTGTTAATCCATTAATTGTTTTGCTTGTGTGTATTTGCGAACAATATCACACTGACCGACTGCTTGCGCAATCTGTGTGCACACCAAGGGTTATACACGGTAATATTTATACAATAAATGCTATGTACCCCTTTAATTGCTTCGTGAGTGCGGATGTGTACAACGTCCAATGATCGATAAGCCTGCTTGCTCAATCCGTGTGTACCTTAGAGATCATGCACGTTAATCGCTACCCAAGGCAGAAGCGGACGACAGATTGTGGAGATATCCGCTCAATCTTCCTCGATGACCGAACTCACACCAGCATTTGTTAGTTCAATCTCCTCAGCCTGAAGCTTTTCTCTATAAGGTTTTACACCGCCTTATCACTTCCACGTTATCAAGATCCACGCTGTGACCTGTGTCCAAAACCTGTACATATAGGCCTGAATAAGTGATTAAGATTCACTGGGATTGCAAGGTTGACTTTTGATCCGGTTTCTATGTTCGCTTATTTCAGTGCGAAATTTTCGAGACGTTGGCAC